>BGPT01003526.1:5330-17758 GCA_003297045.1 Symbiodinium sp. clade C Y103 | reverse complement strand
GTGTGACTGCCGGAGCAGTCCCACTGGTAGCCCCAAACCTGATGGTTTCACCTGTTGAATCCCAAGTCAAAAGATGGCGTCCTCGCCTCCAACACCAAAGATATCACCAAGCTATTGCGGCCGCGCAGAATCCTATTTTCTCCCCAATCACCTGCAAATGTGGCCTTGAGCCAACCGTCCACGGTTGCATGATCGGCTGAATGCACGGACTGCTGGTGATGACCCAATGGACNTATTTTCTCCCCAATCACCTGCAAATGTGGCCTTGAGCCAACCGTCCACGGTTGCATGATCGGCTGAATGCACGGACTGCTGGTGATGACCCAATGGACACTGGACAATCGAAGGAGGTGCAAGACAACAGGTAGATTCACACTGGTCTATTTTCTATGTTCGATTGTTTATCCATGTAACCCCATATTTTCTATTAGCATTTTGCCTGAGTGTTTGGTCTTCATCATAGATTTGAAATTTCCCCATTTGTAAAACTGTGCGGAGGAACGTTGCATCCATTGGTTTCGTTAAGCAGTCAGCCAGCATGATGGCTGTTGAAACCCATCGACACACTGTATGGTCAGTTGACTGCTGTTTCAAAAGCATGACCTCTATGGTGGTGCGCCATTCTTGGCAGTTTGGAGTTGCATTCTTAGTAACCAGGTCATACAAACTTTTGCAGTCTGTGATCAACAGGCCATGGTGTTCTTCCAGCAAGGCTGTTTCTGGCTTATGCCATTGGAACTTTGGATTCTTTATGTATCCCCAAAGACACCGAATCCAAGTGAGCTTATCTAAAGAGGAAGACATAGCATATGCTTCGGCACTTAAAGTCGAACGCACAACTCGGCCAATTTGTTTTGAGTTCCAAACCATTGGTGAAAAGTCGGAAACTTCATTTTGAGCAAGTTTTGGGGTACAAGCAACAATAAAAAGACCTTGTTGAGCCGAGAGTTGCTTTGCAGATGCAAAGCTGGCATCTCCGAAGCTTGCGAAGCATACTTCAGCCATGGGAAGTGGTCGCACAATGACCGACGTGTCGGCGTGTGCTTGAGCTTCTTTCAGCACCTTGTTGGCTTCAAGAAGTGTCTCTACAGTCGCGGTGGTGATCCCCTTTTGGAGGCTGGCAACTTTCGTGGCAATGTCAGGACGTGAGTGTACTGCTGCATATTGAACACTACCACACAAACCCCTGAGTTGTTGAAGCTCTTGAGCTGTTACTGGGCTTTCTGGTGCATTTCTTCTATTCTTGGGAACATCTATGGGACTTATCTTATGGACATATTTTCCTTGGTTAACCCTTATGGAGTGGTCAGGGAGTTGTTCAATGTCCAGACCGGTGAACTTGAACTTTTGGTATTCTCTTGTTCCGAAGGGCAACGTCTTTTGAAGCTGTTCCAGCGCTCTCTCAAAGTTTTGGTTTCCACCCCCTATACCATCGTCAACATGAGTGCCTAATATCCCGTCCAACTGGTCGGGATGGTGCTTATTTCTTAAAAGAAACAAACAGCTATCCAGGGGATGTGCTTCGAAGCCTACTTCCTCTAACCTTTTGCGGAATTCCCTGTAAAAGAGAAGTGGTGCATCTACCCTACCGTAAGCATTTCCCTGTAAAAGGCATACGTGACTTTTGTCTATGCCCATGAGGGATCTGAGTTCGGACGGAGGCTCCATGGCAAGTTCTCTTTCATCGGATCTTCCCCTGAGAAAGGCTGTAGTAATATCGAAGCTTTGTACTGTCCATCTTTTACTGGAAACTGTTTGGAGAAGAAGCATGCGTGCATCTCGTGTCAAAGTTGGGCTGTCTGAATTGAGAATTCCAATGTCTGGGTCTTGGAACCCTTTCACAACTAGCCTAGCTTTGGCCTTACGGCCACTAGGAGAGGTTTGATCTTCTTTCCACGTGAGAATCCAGCGAGAGGACAAAATCTGGTCAGGGTGTATTCGATCCTTCACTATGGCTTTGACTGTGTTGGTGTCAAGCCAACATTTCAACTCTTTGTTCTTTGCAGCTTGAAAGAGTGTTTGTTCTTCTTTGGTGAGATCACTATACACCACTTCATTTCGAGACTTCTTGGCTGCTGCAACTAAACATGGAAGGTGTTCCTCGGGCCTTGCAAGGAACCTGCTCAGCTGTTGCTTGGGCACATCAAAAGCAAAGGATGCGCAAATTTGCTCCTGACAGTCTTCTGCAGTCCACAACGCTTCATCATCTTCAACATAAACATCATTATCAACACCATTTTCAACTAAAGAAACGTTATAAACTGGTTCCATGTTGTTGGGACTTTCTTCTTGATCTGTGTCTAAAGACGCGGTATCAGGGCTTGCGTCACCCAGCGATGGTGCTGGAGCAGCAGCGGACTCTGGAGGAGTCAGAGCAGTCGGGGATTCAGGCACGGGTGTGTCTCGTGCTAAAGCAAACTGTTCGGCATCGCTGTGCAGCTTGAGTGATGTTCTCCGGATGGGTTCTTCTTCAGGTTGTTTGGACATCTGGGAGGCATTTGAGGGAGTTGGTTGTTGCGGTTCTTCCGCTTGGTTTTCATCAGGTTCTACTTGAGTCAGGTCAGAGTATTGAAACATTCCATTTCTCTCTTTGAGTCGTTCTTGGAGTCTATTGGCCATTCGTTGAAGTTGTTCTGGACTGGATGTTTGACTGAAAGTTGAGTGTTGTTGGAATTCACGGAGTGATACTGGACGTAGATTTTCTCTGGCACATCGAAGTAGTCTATTCATGTGATTGACCCAATATATTGTTCTTGATTCCTGACACACAATTTGTGCGGGGCCATTCCAACGACCTTTCTCTAACATATTGGGTGATTTTCTGCGATCCCAGTACATGCACAGTTGGCCACAGGCCCAGCTATGTGAAACCCCTCTAGATTGTCTATTCAAGGCTCTCCGGATGGCATCACTGTTGTCAGCATGTACAAAAGCTGACCTGGCTGCGGCTCGAAGTTCATTCTGCTGTCTGAACTTCTCGGAAGCTGTATCCTGACTACTGTGCAGCAGGTGGGAACTCGTGTCTTCATCTGACACAATTGAGGCTGGCAGTCTTGCGGATCTTCCCAAAACGGCTTGTTCAGGGCTGAAACCGGAAACGATCGACATGGTATTCTTGGCATGAAAGCATTGTCGAAGTGCTTCATCAAATTGTTCCAGGTTGGTAATGGGAGTGTCATGGTCTATCCTATCTAACATCTCTTCTATGACACTGCCATGTCTCTCGATTCTGCCTCTTTGCCATGGCGCTGCTGAAAGGATTGGTCGAACACCATATTTTTGCAAAAAATCCTTCCATTCCTGGCTGATGAATTCTCCTGCCTGGTCATGAGCGATTGAACTTGGTGCTCCGGCCCATTGGAACCACAAACCATTTACACTTTTGATCAAGGCTTGACTGTCTCGGTGTGTTCTTTGACCTAAATGAAAACGGGTGGCTTCGTCCAGTATGTGCAGGACATAGGCTCGGATGCCGCTCTTACTAGTCCATTCAAAACCATCTAGGGATATTTTCTCATTAAATTCCATGGGATCTTTGAGATTACCTGGAGTGGTCTTTTGGGGGCTAGTTCTTTCGGCACAGCTTGGGCAAACATAGTCGGATGCACCTTCAGCTAAATGACCCAAGGCACGTGTTTCAGCAAGGTGGCGGGCAAGTTTGTCAGCTGTCGGATGTCCCAAATTTACATGGAGTTTTCGGATAATCCCTTGTTCTCGCTGGCTCAAAGCAAGGAATTTGGGTCCAGACACTGTAGCTGACAAAGGTGTCCACGCAGGCACATCTACTTGGATCTGCTCCTCTCGGGGCATTGCTTCCCGAGTTGGAGGGAGTGGCAAATCGGCAGTTGTTTCCTCCGGTTGCTCCATCAGGGGAATTTCAGGTTTTGGCAGGCCCTCGTGGAATATGCACAGCATGACATGACTGGGCTTGGCTCGCCGTACTTGTTTCGCTTTTGACAAAGTGGCCCATTCTTCATTTCCTAGATCTTCAACGGCATGACCTTGACGGTGCATAATCACAGTGTGTCTCATTGGAAACTCAGACTGCCAAACGGATTCCCCAGGGATGAAACGATCCAAACCTTTGCCTGCTTTGATCGCTCCAATGCGATATGTCGGAACTACAGCTTTCACAGCTTTGAAGACTTCGTGCAGTGGATTCGTCCATGTTTTGACTCCGGACTTAGGAAGCAGGCTTTTCAACATGTTGCATGTCGCTTCCCATGCAAGTGTTTCGGGTGTTCCTGATGGCTCAACCTGCATAGGTTCATGGGTATTTTCCTCATCATGGCTGGTCTTTTGTCTTTTCTTTGAAGGCTCCCTATCCTCTAGGTCTTCAACATGATAAATTGGTTTCTCTATAGGAAGGCTCTTTGTTCGCATGATCCCTTTGACAATGGCTTTGGCAAAGGCTTTCGGATAAAACCCAGCATATTTTGACAGGGACATGTTGGATCCATGCACTTTGCATTTGCCTGCAATTTGACTGTGTTCATGTGAATGATCACAAATCCGTTGATCAAGTTCTTGAAACATTTCTCTGGACGTGGTTTGCACTCGAGTCTTCTTTCGTAGTGCATCTTGGGTTTCCGGATGTTTCAATCCGAACATGCATTGATCCAGACAACATGCCAGTGACATTCGAACAAACTCTCGGATCTCACCTTGTGACCAAAGTTCTGCTGTCCATGGGCTTTCCATGTGAACATGACGATCTTCAGAAATTTGGATCTTACAAATGAGTTGGCAAAACTTCAAATGTACTCGGGCTTCGTCACGTTCCTGCTGGACTTTAGCAAAACTCGCAAGGCTACGTTGAGAGTTGAACCTGGACCAGGCACACCAGGGCTTGCATTCTGGCGAAAGCCACACATGACGAGGCCGATACAACAAAAGCCAAGACAGCAAAGTGGTTTGCCCCTCGGCCGTTGATAGATCCCCATCTTCAAGTGTGAATCTCCTGGCATGTAATCCTGCTGCAGTGGCTATGTCGGTGAGCTGACTATTTGGATATGCGTAGATTTCAAGAACATCAAGTTGCCTACATTGATTGTTCCCTTTACGTATCATCTTACACATTTCTTTCAACCATCTAGCTTCATCATTGTCATTGACATGGATTTTCGGCTTCGTGCATGTGGCAGTGAATGCACGACTTTCCTGAATTGGCTGCCATTGCCCACTCAGTTGATGTTCTGCATGGCCACTGCTTCGAGGCGACGCCTTGTCGTGGCGTAGTTGCCGAAATCTTCCACATCTTCGTGCAGGTTGCCAATCCTGACCAGTACCCATTTGACATAGCCCACGTCCTGCTCGTACACATTGACATACAGATGGCCCTTGTGCTTCTTTCCCCATGTCACCACCTTTTGGCCCCAACTTTCGAGTGCGGTTTGTGTCAACGCAACTTGATGAGCTTCGGCCTCCACTCGATGGGGTTGAACATTGGTTGATCCCATAGCCGTAGAATGGTGACCAGGAAGGGAAATTCCAGCGATCTTGGTCACACGGCTCGTCACGGGAGCTACTGGCATCGCACTCATCGGACCAAAAGAGGTCGCTTGGGAAGAATTTGGGGCCACTCCATGAGTTGCTCCTTGGTGGCTGACTGGGAGCTTTTCGATCTCTTCCATCTCTGCGAGTTCCCACATATCTCCATTCGTCGTCTCTGTTGCGGTTGGGCTCAGGTGTGGTTGGCCCATGGATCTCATGAACTGGCTCTCGATGATCTGTGTGAGCTCTCCAATCTTGCCCTTCTGATTGCGAACTTCTTGGATCAGCTGGTTGATGGGATTCATGTCTGATTCCAAGACGCTCTCCTCGGGCATCACTGCCTTGGTCATGGAGAAGAGCATGTAGAACAACAGACGAAGGCTGCTCAGCACCTCCTCGGACAACGTGCGGAGGGCTTCCAAAACCTCTTGGCGAGTTGGCATGATCTTCGGAACCTTCAAGGCTAAGACCGGGAGGGGCAGGAATGTCAGGGCTTGAGACCAGAAGGGCAGCTTCATTCGGAGCCTCTGGAATCTGGCACAAATCAGACATGTCAATCACGAACAAACCATTGGGATTTTCTTTGAGTGGGAGTGATCTGTTCAGAGTCTTCAGATAGCAACTACTATTCGCAAGATCAATCCTGGCTCCCAAGCTTTTCATGGTTTTGATTGACAACAAAAAGGGAGTCCCTTTTGGCACTACTTCGACCAACAACCGAATCCTTTGTTTTCCATGGATGAGTGGAATTTGCAATTGCTTGAAACTGTATGCAACTTGATTGTTTCCAAAACGGAATCCAACTCTACTTGGCTGTTCTCTCACTTGGCGGCGGATGGAAGCTGGGAGTTTTTGCAGCACGGTGGGGACATGATCATTGCCAATCACGCTTCTACTGGCACCAGTATCTATGATCGCAAGGCCTGCACTGTCTTTGGCATGCTGTGACACTTGACTACTGAGATATGCGGCCATTGGACTCTCAGTCGGTTCACTCATCGGCGGCTGCCGTTGAGACTTCAGCCTGCGATTGCGATCGCACTGGACGCGATCATTGGTGCTCAGATTATCCCCATTACTCTTATCCCATTTATTCCTATCCCCAGAGTTATTCCTAGGACCAGTGAATCTACGGGAGGACAGACGATTGGACAAAAACTGAATGGCTCGGACACGAATGCTTTCGGGAATCTTTCGGTACTCAGCTTTCGGATGCTTCACAAATTCCTGTACATGAAAACATGTGTCAACGTCAAACCTGGCCTCGTCGAGCTCTTCAACAAGTACCTGTGGGAGATCTTCTGGGTGAAGGTTATCATGAAGGACCACGTTGGCAGACTCACGAGCAGCTTAATTTCGTTTCGGGCACTCTGCTTTCCAGTGTCCCAATGCACCGCAAATCTTGCAATGCGTACGGCTGATTCGTGAGAGCAGCTCCTCTTTGCCCCCTTTTCCTCCACCCTTTCGTCCACCACGTCCTCCAAAGGACCAATCTTTGCCTTGACCCTTGGATTTTCCTTTCACAGGCCAGAATCCTCGTCCTCGTCGTCGATCGTTGATGCGCTGCCGCGCCTCCTGATATGTGACAAGTGCTGTCTGCATATCAGGTACTTCTTGCATGAGGTCTTCAAGGTCTCGTTCAAATTGCTGCACTAAAAGTGCATCTTCATCACCAGCTTGTGCCATCACATCTATGGCTTCAGCTGTCAACGCATCCTCCTCCTCAGTGACAACCTGGTAGGTGCTTTGAAGTGGCGGGTCTTCCAAGCTCATTGATTCGTCCGCCTCAGTGTAGTTCGTTGGATAGATCTTCTTTTTCGGCTCTCCAGCTCCAAGCAAAACTCGAGTTGACAAGGCTCGCATAGCCTTCTCCACCTCCTTGAGGGAAAGCTGTCCTTGAGACATGGACAGCACACGCTTCTTGTCTTCATTGGAAAGACAAGACTGGCGAAGCAGCACAAAAGCTTGCATCTCCTTCAGAGTAGCTTTGTCGCCGATCTCATTGAAAGCAGCTTGCATTCTGAGGGTAAAACTGTGTGCAGCTTCATCTGGTTTCTGAGTGACCTTGTATATCGCCTTCTCAAACAGTTCATAGGTCTGTAGTTCTGATGTTTCCTCCCAGGTTGAGAGGGCATCCAGCAGATATGAAACGCCTGTCTCGGGCTGAGTCAACTTTGCAGGATCTAACATTCTCACTTGGCTCCATGCCGTGCCCTTACAGAGCATTGCCAACGTAGGTGCAAGGTTGGCTTTCTCCTTCTCTGGAAAGACACCATGGAGGAACCGGGCTTTCTGCATGAACTCCCGGACATCATCTATTGCAGGGTCGAAGCTGGGCAATTGACTCCAGAGGCTTGAGACCTTCTCATCGCTTGAACCAGAGCCAGTAGCCATTGGGGCTTCTTCCTCGCTTTCCGTGCTTTTGGTAGCACGAGCCCGCAGGCTCCGCTACCAGTGTGACTGCCGGAGCAGTCCCACTGGTAGCCCCAAACCTGATGGTTTCACCTGTTGAATCCCAAGTCAAAAGATGGCGTCCTCGCCTCCAACACCAAANTATTTTCTCCCCAATCACCTGCAAATGTGGCCTTGAGCCAACCGTCCACGGTTGCATGATCGGCTGAATGCACGGACTGCTGGTGATGACCCAATGGACGCTGGACAATCGAAGGAGGTGCAAGACAACAGGTAGATTCACAGGACACCATTTAGGGCTTGGCTGCTCTGATATGGACTGAGATGGACATGTAGAGCTCAAAAAGCTTGTTGGAACAAGAAAGACGCATTTGCAGTGATCANTGGACTGAGATGGACATGTAGAGCTCAAAAAGCTTGTTGGAACAAGAAAGACGCATTTGCAGTGATCAACCTAGTGTGAATATATATATATATATATATATATATGTATGTATGTATATATATAGATATATGTATGTATATATATATATATATATATAGAAGGGTATACTATGTGCCAACAGTTCCAGTTCCAGCCGAGCTGGTTTGCAGAAATCTTGGTGCTGGTAAGAAATGGGTCTTGGGACGGTGAGTCAAAACAGTCAACATTTTGAAATTTGAACTTCACACTCCTGCCTCATTTTGCCTCATTTTGCCTGCGCAAATCTTTTTCTAGCGGAAAAATCCATGGATTTTTCATCTGCGACCGGCTGAAAGAGGCACTACCAACACGACTTCGGGCCTAGTGTGCAACTGCCTGGCTGGGTCGACAAATGCATCCCTGGAAAGCCCGAAGGAGGTGGGGAGCACGGCACTGGGAGCACGTTTGGATTCAGTGGGAAAAGAACCGAGATGGACACCATGGAAACATATGGAAACTAGGTCACTCAATCATGAAGACTGAGGACATTTGTGGCATTGTTGATACTGTTGATGGTAGCTGTCGAAGCGTCAGCTCAAAGCTTGATGTGCTCATCTAGTCGAGGTATGGCAATGTGGGCTCTCTCTTAAATAGTGAATCCTGAGCAACATGTCAGGTGTAAACCGTTCTTCCAATGATTCCAAGGATTCCACAGCGCAGTCATCCCAGCTTCTGTGACGTCCTTAGGTTATCGAGGCTACAGTGCAGATGTGCAAACCGATGACTTAGAGCATTACTGGACAGCTGACCTGGAAGCGAAGCTTGGTGAAAGCAGGTGAAGCTGCAAGAGTTGAGCACTGCCGCTTGCCCCCTGTTGGTTGATCGCAATTATACTACCCAATATATTGGGAAGTCTATGGGAGTATCATGATCCATTCTGGGAATTCCTATCAACTAAGCAGTGCAAAGGAAAGACAGAGGCTTTTGAACACTGCCCAGTTTTCATTTGTTGAAAATACATGCTGATTCAGCATGATCATCATGATTGAACCACCCAGACTGCCACGTACCTGTGTTGATACGTCTCCGCTAGAGGATGGCGAACATGGGAGCGAACACAGTCCGGCTCTACAATGTGTCTGGGTCAAACAGGGTCATAGCTAGCCTGGTGAGTTCCAGTGAAATTATGTGAGATCATGACACTTCTGGTGTTTCACTAGCTGGGATTGCCATCTCAACCACTTCTTGATGTCATGACACTTGTCTTGGTGAAACTGTTGTTGGATGGTACTGTGTGCAAGTTTGAATTTCACACATTTGACTCAGGCGGTACGCTTTCTTGACGGTGTGAAGTTTGCTATTCAAGCCATGCACGTTCAAGATGAATCTTTATAACTCTGTTATACATCTGTTCATCGAGTCTCTTTGGATCTCTTTGGCCTTTTCATGACTTTTTCATCTCTCATAACTTTTTCATCCGTCATCCGATTGACTCAGATTGATCCACAGAAGAGCCATGCGAAGTTCATGCAGAAGGCGCACTCATTGGGTCTTTACGTCATCGTGCCCTTGACGGGAAAGGACTCTGGGAACTCCTGGAAGACGATGACAACATTCATGACAACATGACAACATGACCATGGTGGCATATTGTATGTTCTGGCACGAGGGTTAGATTGTGTTAAATAAATGATTTACATATATTTATATAATGATTCAATGATGATCAATGTTTAAAGATGCTAGATTAATGTTTAAAGTATAGTCCAGTCCATGTTTTGGAAGCACCAATTCATTGACACCATTATAGAGTCGCTGGTCACGCAGGACTGGGGCTTTTTGCCCGCATTCCCAGCTCCGGATTGCTACACTCAGGACTGCTCCGAAACGCAGGTAGAGTGGGACATAGTAGCAGTCACGGGCAGAATGAGAGTGGCACTTTCCCACTATCATTCAATATCCTTCAGACTTCACACCTTAATTCACACCTTGGAAGGTATCCTTCGCCGCCCTTCGGATCCTTCGGATCCGTCGGATGGGTCACACCCACATCCACTTCCGCGGTGAGGAGATCGAGGATTATGGAAATGTCGGGACCAATGTCCTGGCATTTGCCAAGACGGTCATGAAGGAGCCCCACAGCTGCACTGGTGAATCCTGGTGAATCTTTAGCGATTGTGGCATGTTGTGCCATGGTCAAAGTCCGAGTCGTTGGGGTCATCAAGAATGCGGAAAAAAGGTCGCTAGGTGGTGGCACGTCGTGACTGGTGATATTTCATGCGAGATTCAACAAAGAAAGACCCATCAACTCAACCTTGGAGAGAGCTTTACCCAACCTCATCGCAAGTCGAGGCGACTCCCTAAACGAGTACCAAATAGGGCAAAGTGGCAGCGAGTGTTCCCTTTCATAGGCCCTCACCCAAACCTTAGGCTAGGGACCTCCAATTTAGGTATTAGAAAGTGTCATTGAACATTTTGGGAGCCAAGTGATTGGTGAGGACTTACTATGGTAGTTTCAGCTTCCCTGAAACATAAGTCAATTGGGATCACCGCAAGTAGGAATATAATCACTATTTGAAACCAACGAGCAGAAGGGTCCCAGGGGAACTTCCGCCTTTCGTTTTCCGTAGCCAACATCAGGTTCGCGCAGTACAACAATACCCTTCTTTTTACAGCTGCGAACGAGCTTGCCCAGTTGGACAAGACCCTCAGTGGCATGAGCAAGAACAGTTTCACAAAAAGTTTCACCAGGTCCTTGTGGAAACTGGAGTCCGTGAAAGATGTACAAATTTTGTGCACCATGCCGATGTTCATTCCTTTCTGTTTTGTAGAGACTGCATTGCGTCATCCACAGCATGCTTGGAGGAATGGATATGCTGCCTTCCCATGCGTGAAAGCTTTTGTTCGGGACCTCCACAACTACCAGGCCTTACGAATATCGGATTGCAATGCGTTGCGCATCATTTGGTCGACTTAAGTTTAGCATAGTCAATCTGGCAATTTTCATCTTACTCGTATGGCAGTATAGATACTGTATACATATATAATCATATATATATATATATATACACGCATATAATTATATATATATATATATGTATACATATATACATATATACGTTTAAATGGTTCTTAGCCTCTACAAACCCCCCCTTCCTGTCAAAAATGACGTATGGTAGCAACTAGACCCAGAACTATGGAAGGAACTATGGAAATAACTATGGAAACAATGATGGAAACATTGATGGAAAGAACGCACACGTGTGCACACAGCAGAAACATGTTTGAACATGTTGTTGTTTTCATGAATGAGGGAACATAAATAACAACTGTCATCATACAGGTGGCGTCATGAAGGTATGTGCGGAGAAGGTGATCCACAGGGGTCTACAGCACTAGGGAGTTATGTGTTGGGATTTCGGAAGACCAATTTTTGGCCCCCATATAAGTTGGCATAGAAAACAATGTTTGACCTGGGCATATTAGATAGATGGATCGATAGATCGATAGGTGGATAGCTGGATAGCTGGATGGATACGGTAAATAGATGGATGGATAGATAGATATATAAAGATACATAGATGGATAGCTGGATAGATACAGTAAATAGATGGATAGATAGATAGGTAGATAGATTGATTGATTGATAGATCGATAGATATATCGATAGATGGAAGATAGAATGATAGATATTAACTGTAGTTGCAGACATGTTTTTATTATCATATAAGTTTTGTATCCAATTACACGTGCAAGGTTGTGTGCATTGGACTATTCTATTTTGGACAACAAACAGAGTCGTTTAAAATCTCAGTCTGCCAGGATTCAGTTGTCTTGTTCCACTTTCCCAGACAGGAATCAATATAATCGAGTGTTATGACATTTGCATAGAAGCATCTTGGAACCTCAGATTGAATATCCCCACCAAGCTGAAGGTCCACAATTTTAATNACAGGAATCAATATAATCGAGTGTTATGACATTTGCATAGAAGCATCTTGGAACCTCAGATTGAATATCCCCACCAAGCTGAAGGTCCACAATTTTAATTTTGGACGTACCTCAAGATCTTATGTGCGTTTTTGTGCACACATGACAGCAAATGCCTATAAATGTGCGC
>BGPT01003525.1:4003-36644 GCA_003297045.1 Symbiodinium sp. clade C Y103 | reverse complement strand
TCTATTTCTCTCTATATATTTCATGTTATACGATTTTCACAATTACATATCTCACTATACTTCTCTTCGCTCTCGGGCCATCCGTCGTCTAGTTGATATGGCAGGGCACCGGTGGTTAAAGATGCAGTCAATTTAACAGCGGGGACCCAAAAACTATTTCCAAGATCCTTCAAGGCTCCTGATTGCGAGACCCACTCACCAGGGAAGATTGGACACTGGTGGTGGCGAGTCCAATTAACAATACGGTTCCAAGTAAAACTTTGCTGTTAAAGTTTAAATTCAGTTTCAGCATATTCTAAGTTTTGATCGACAAGAAAATATTGGCACTTCGCTGATTTTTTCCCTTTAGGTTTGACCGGAAGGGGTANTTCAGCATATTCTAAGTTTTGATCGACAAGAAAATATTGGCACTTCGCTGATTTTTTCCCTTTAGGTTTGACCGGAAGGGGTACTATGGTTTTGGTATGGAATGCAAAATCGATATATATATATATAATTCCAGCATTGCTGTTGGTCTGGACTCCACATTAGACCATTGCAAGCGGCGTGCCCAACTGCTTAACCTATTCCAAAAAAATTCGCCATAAGGCCAATTTTCAGGGACCATTGGGGATCCCCAAAAGAGGATGGAAAAGTTGGAAACCCGATAAATCATGGAGGAAACATCACCTGGATCCCATCCTGCACATACTTTTCTATCATCTTTTTGAGGGTTTCTATAGGTCGTGAGTCCATGTTAACCCATGTTGATTGCCAAAAACCATCTCTTTTGGAGGTTTTCTATAGGTTATAAATCCATGAATCCACTTTGATTGCCACAAAACCAACCTTTCTCTCCCCTCCTCAGTGGTTCTTCCGGAAGAACGTTGCAGGAAACACGGCGCTGCTGCGCCGCGCCGCCGCTGCGCCGCTGTTGGTGGCGGAGCCCGAGGCCGCCTGGCCGGACTTGGCGGCGGAGCAGCTGCGGCGAAACGGGAAACCCGTGGCGTACATCTACGCTGAGCTGCTGCAGAAGAGGAGGCGTGAAATGGAGGGATGTATGGGATATTTTACGATATCTTGGGATGGATGGGATGATGATCTATGAGAATCATCTATGAGTTTAGGATGATGATCTTTATTTTGCGGGGTTTCCCATCATTTTCCATAGGGGATCGGGTGATTCGATGGGGACCCTTCCATGGGGGATAGGGGTAGAAAGGCTGACGAATAGTTTTGGAGAATGTTTTCGTTTTTTGACATTTTTGGAAATTGGACAATGATCATTTGTATGATTGGGATGAGTTCCGATGAATTCGTGGGATAGGAATAGGTACTGATATTTTGAGGGGATGAGAAAATCGAAAACTCAGAATTTTGATCCCAACTATCGATCCAATTCTATGGGGGTTTTCTTTCCCATGGGATTGGGAGGGTTATGATTCTGATTGGATAATTCTTTCCGAAACACGACCCTGACAATCACCAACTTGTAGAGGAGATTAGCCTTCCAACCTCCAACTCATGGCAGGGTCTACATATGTCAGTGGGGGGGGGTTGGCAGGGGAGTTTTGTGAGGATCATCCCAAAGTTGATAGTGCTGATTTATAATGATATCTGGGATAATGAATGGGATGATTAATCGGAGAATGGGTCATGGGATAGTTTCCAACCAGTTGGCTCCTCACTGGCCGACGTCACCAAGGATGATGTTTAACTATGGTTGGAGGATCGTCCCAACATGATCTAACCAGGTAACACGGCAGTTTGAAGTTTTATCCCCGGAAGTGGAGATGTAAACCTATTTCGATTTGTGTCCTCTCGGTCCTGTAGGGGATTGATTTACAAATGCCAACTTTTCACTGTAGAAGATGAACATCCCAACGAACCAATCATTAGATCGAGGATTCCTTTCGCTGTTTCATAAGGCCCGGTAATTCATATTTCCTTTAGCATTGAAAGAACACATCGAAATGACGTTTTCATACCACTCGCTCACGGAAGAATCCAGTCATGAACATTTTCAGGTCTAGGACGACCTTAAACTGCATTCATCTTTGGCAAAATCCAAAAAAAAACTTCAATTAACAATGCATGACTAAATCTTCCACTAAACTGGATTGTACTGGATTCATTTAATACCAATATGCTTGTGAGTCAAGACCCTGGTACCCTTCTGTTCACCCCAAAATGGCTGGCAAATGGATGTTCATCCCCCAAAATATATGGGGATGGGTCAAAACCTATTATTATCAATTGTAATGGGATGAACATCCGTTTACCAGCCATTTTGGGGTTCACTAGGTACCAGGGGTTTTACTCATAGCCATATATCCAAATACAATATAGATTTTGACACATCCCCAATATGAATTCACCCGGAGGTGGGACTCGTGGCTGGAGCGCTTTGTGGAGCCCCCGCCCAACATCACGCTGCGGCTCATGGACTGCCCCTGGCCTGGGCAGATCTACCGCGGCAGCTGCGTGACGCCGAAAAACGGCTCGGATGGACAGGTTGGGGGTTGGATGGGGTTGTTCAACGAGGTTGGTGGACGGGATGGAAACAAAAGTTGGGAACACAAGTTCTGAACATCATGTTTTTTCTTTTTGACATCATTTGGAAAAAAAACTCTAAATGAGTTTTGCTTGAGGGTGCATAGCCTGAGGTGGTGAACCTAAGAATAAACCAACAAGCTAGAAAAAAGAAGTATGGTGATTGGTTTCTAGCACATGTCACCCCCAAGTGCCCAAGTGCAAAGATCTCATTCTGAAGGGCCATTGTTCCTAGATGTAGCAGCTGTCGCTGACACCGGAGGTGGCGGATCCCACCGATGGAACCTATGAATGCTGGCCTGACATGGACTGATCTTGGATTTCAGTGACAAGAAGAGCCATGAAGCGATGAATCTGCAGGAACTCCCCGTTCTTTTTGAGGGGTAAACATCTTTGCGGTAGATCCTTGTGTGCAAACTGGAGACTGGACATGCTCGTGCAAACTGGAGACTGGACATGCTCGGCAAGGGAGGTGCTGTGGAAAGGCACCCTGATCGTGGAAGACCGCAGTGAAGGTGAGTGTGCGAAATTGAAGAAGTCAGAATACATTGTGAGGATTGGCGAGGTCTGATAAAGCAATACAAGGATAGTTCATCGGTTTCAAAGGAAACTACATTTGCCATCCCAACCAATAGGAGGATGATCTTAGTACTCATATTCTTCAGGCTCTTAAGGATGGTTGGAAACCACCAACTAGTCAATCCTGGACTCCAAAGAGAGCCACGTGCGGTGCCAGAGAAACCACTGGAGCTTGCCATTGAAAAATGCTGTCGAACTCAACTGGCGCACTTGGAACTCATGTATTGTCGCGCATGCGAGCGAACTTGAACCAAGTCATCCACACTTCTTGCATATATATATATATACATATCTATTACTATAATATATATATATATACATGTATATATAATATACATGGACTATATTACTGTACTATATATTATACGTATATGACATATGTATATATATATATATGTACACATATGCAGCATGTTATTCATACACAGCAATGCAATGCGTAGATGTACACACTGGCTGCACATTGCTGACCGAATCGGTCCCACTTTTCCGCCTCTATCGAGTCTATCCAAGGTTTGAATCTCTTCAATGACTTCAGCTGCTCGTCCCGCAGCCATGGGGAGCACTTCCGCTAATTATAGGGAGAAAATGTCAAGTGAAACTGCCAAAACGCCACGAATCTTCAAGTTGAGCAGTGGCCAGTTTAGCCCCTTTTTTTTTCCCTGGTTGATTTTTGGTTGATGTTCTACTAATAGATGTTTCTTGGGGATTGTCATTCCCGACGGAACCCGGCCAGACCATTGTTGCGATTTGGACAGTCCAAAGAAATGGACCTTGAGTGAGAAACCTTCGGGTCATCAAACACGACTGGCAATGGAAATCCCTGAACGAAATGGAGGTATGAATAGAGAAGTGGGGAATTTTCTAGCAAGCCAGGTTTGAGTACTGGAGGGTAAATAGAAAGTTGATGTTGGAGACTTTTTCATTGGGAAATCATTCCCGCCGACCATCCTTGAGGTCCACAGCAGGCCATGATGAATTTGATGCGCAGTGCGGAAGCCGATACGTAAGCAGAAGGGCTGGAATAGGAGCGCATGAATTTACATATTGGAAATGATCAATTTACCATTGCCAGGGGAGATACGAGAGGGAGCAAAAAGGCAAACCACCAATCAGTAGAGGCCACTGGATCCGTTGGAATGGAGCTTTTGGCTTCCTGCTGGGGTTAGAAAATTGGAACCTTATTCCCTCGAACAGATCAACAAACGATCCATTTCTAAGGATGTTTTTTCTGGGTCTTGGACTCATGATTGGAATTCCAAAGCAACATGGTGCACCTGGCATTCATCCATATCCAAGAGCCCAGGGGATTTCAAATGATCCTATGATCAGACTGGCCTGGAACAGAAGTATGGAAAGCCCAGGGACCTTCAGCTCTTTGTGGGCATGCCAAACATCCAATCTTTGTGGCTTTGGTAGCTGCAAGCGTGGAAGGTCCTGAACTTCCCTACATTTAGATATATTGGACCTCTGTCATATGCCATGCCAATTCGGTTCGGCCCAAATTCTGGACCATTCAAACGAAGCATTTTGTGGTGTATCTTGGGGAAAACTCATGACTTTGAGATTCCCTGCAGATTTTTTTTTTGACTGAGAGAGTAGGCGGGTCCTCAGAGACGATTTCAGACCGCTTGGCCTCGTGTTTTCATGGCTCACACGACCATAGGCTGGGCTGCTGATGTCAGACTTAGACCCCAGAAAGATGCAGAGTTCAGACAATTTTCACAACCTTCATTGACCTTCATCAGTTCTTCAGTCTTTCAGAGGTCGAATCGATTGGTTCTTCGGCCTCGATCCAATGGATGTCGATCCGGCCGAAGTCACCAGGTATGGCGGTGGGATGTGAGTTGTACGGATGGTATTTGCTGATGCGTGTTTATGTCGGAGATCATCCATTTTTTCCCCACCTGCCAGGTGAGGGTTGCTAGATTTTATCACAGCTGCGCGGGGGGGGGGTGCGGGGCGGCACCTCGCTTGTGCACCCAAAATTTTCTCGCTTGTGCCCCCAGTTTCTTCTCGCTTGTGCCCCCATACACCTTCAATGCTTACCTGCATTACTACTACTAATACTATTACTGCGACTCCTCCTACTACTACTACTACTACTACTACTCCTGCTACTATTACTACCACTATTACTATTGCTACTACTGCTACTATTACTACTAGTACTATTACTATTACTATTACTATTACTATTACTATTACTATTACTATTACTATTACTACTACTACTACTACCACTACTACTACTACTACTACTACTACTACTACTACTACTACTACTACTACTACTACTACTACTACTACTACTACTACGGCTATTTTTACTACTACTACTACTACTACTACTACTACTACTACTACTACTACTACTACTACTACTACTACTACTACTACTACCAGTACTATACTACTATTACTACGACACCTCCTACAACAACAACAACAACAACTACCACTACTACAACTACTACGACTACGACTCGATTACGACTACGACTACTACGACTACGATTACGACTACGACTACTTCTACTTTTATTTCTATCACAATTTCTACTACTTTACATCTACAAGTAATTCTAGTAATAGTACCCAGCCTACTACTTCACTATTCCCACTACCCCTAGTACTTTTAGTACGTCAACGACTTCTACTACTTGACATAAATCTGATTATGGCTGCCGCGTGCATATATATATATATATAGATAGATATAACGTGCATGTGTTGGGACGTCTACTACTCCTATTCCTACTCCTACTCCTATTCCCCCCACCCCCCCTGCCCCCCAAGTTGGCAGTTGATATGAAGAAGGTCCCGGAAGCAAGTGGGTGGCATACACTATGTCGAGCCTATTCCCCCCCCGCACCCCCCCCTGCCCCCCAAGTTGGCAGTTGATAGGAAGAAGGTCCCGGAAGCAAGTGGGTGACATACACTATGTCGAGCTTAGCCCCCCCTGCCCCCCAAGTTGGCAGTTGATGTGAAGAAGGTCCCGGAAGCAAGTGGGTGAGATACACTATGTCGAGCCTATTCCCCCCCCCCACCCCCCCCTGCCCCCCAAGTTGGCAGTTGATACGAAGAAGGTCCAAGAAGCAAGTGTGTGAGATACACTATGTCGAGCCTAGTCCCCCCCCCCAACCCCCCCCCACCTGCCCCCCAAGGTGGAGGTGGTGGTTGTCTTGGGGGCGCAAGTGAGTAAGAGTGGTTGGGATGGATTGAAAGTTTAAAATGNCCCCCCCCCCCCCCCCCCCCCCCCCCCCCCACCTGCCCCCCAAGGTGGAGGTGGTGGTTGTCTTGGGGGCGCAAGTGAGTAAGAGTGGTTGGGATGGATTGAAAGTTTAAAATGGTAAGTATGATGCTTTGGGGGCGCAAGTGAGAAAAAATGTTAGGGGGCGCAAGTGAGGTTCCGGATGTGTTTTGTGGCAACAGTGTGAGGAATTCGTGTTAGTGAGGGGCGCAAGTGAGCAAGCTTTGGGTGCGCAAGTGAGGCTTGGGGTGCGCAAGTGAGTAGGGTGCGCAAGTGAGAAACGTTGGGGTGCGCAAGTGAGGCGATTGCCGGGGGTGCGGGGGACAACATCGCGGCTCCCGCCGCCTTCTCCCGCCTCTTCCTCGGATCGCCCTGCGAGCTCCAGATTCCAGTCGGCACTGCCGGACCTCAACGGCGAGCTCCAGATCTCAGTGGGCACTGCCGGACCTCAACGGCGAGCTCCCGATCTCAGTGGGCACTGCCGGACCTCAACNCGGACCTCAACCGCGAGCCCCAGATCCCAGTGGGCACTGCCGGACCTCAACCGCGAGCTCCAGATCCCAGTGGGCACTGCCGGACCTCAACGGCGAGCTCGACCAAATAGAATGTCAGACAGAATTTCAGAAAGAATGCCAGAAAGAATGCCAGATAGAATGTCAGAAAGAATCTCAGAAAGAATGCCAGATAGAATGTCAGAAAGAATGCCAGATAGAATGCCAGATAGAATGCCAAAAAGAATGTCAGATAGAATCTCAGAAAGAATGCCAGATAGAATGCCAGATAGAATGTCAGAAAGAATGTCAGATAGAATGCCAGATAGAATGTCAGAAGATATGCCAGATAGAATGCCAGATAGAATGCCAGATAGAATGCCAGAAAGAATGTCAGAAGATATGCCAGATAGAATGTCAGAAAGAATGTCAGAAAATATGCCAGATAGAATGCCAGAAAGAATGGCAGAAGATATGTCAGACAGAATGCCAGAAAGAATGGCAGAAAATATGCCAGATAGAATGCCAGAAAGAATGGCAGAAGATATGCCAGATAGAATGCCAGAAAGAATGTCAGAAGATATGCCAGAAAGAATGTCAGATAGAATGGCAGAAGATATGCCAGACAGAATGCCAGAAAGAATGTCAGAAGATATGCCAGATAGAATGTCAGAAAAAATGTCAGAGAGAATGCCAGATAGAATGTCAGATAGAATGTCAGAAGATATGCCAGATAGAATGCCAGATAGAATGCCAGGAAGAATGTCAGAAGATATGCCAGATAGAATGCCAGGAAGAATGTCAGAAGATATGCCAGATAGAATGGCAGAACGAATGTCAGTATATAAGCCAGATAAAATGTCAGAAAGAATGTCAGATAGAAGGTTAGAGCATATGTCAGAGAGAATGTCAGATAGAAGTCCAAGAGGAAGAGGAGGAGAGGACAACTCTGATGAAATCTAGAGACCGAAGGTCTCCAGAAATTTTGGTCAGAAAGAATGTCAAAATATGTATCACACTATATGCCAAATAAAGGGTCATGGTGGGGATCACTCGAAGCAAAGTAATTTCTTAGACTAAGTTCTGCAATATATTTTACCATAATGGGGCCCTGCGGTTGCGAAGAAACTGACACTTATGTTGCTTTGCAATGCTCAAAGTCCTGCGCGGGCGCCAGAGTTTTCTTTTTTTGATAGGGAACACTGCAACTACGCCAAACCCAAACCTTTATTTTTTTCGGTCATGGGTCATGGTTAAATGGGGAGGATCAGCAACTACTCCTTCCTCTCCTACCAAGACCTTACAAAACCTGCGCCTTACCAGGTGGATTGCAGGAGATGTGGAGGATGAGGAAGAGGAAGCTGAAGCCGCAGCTCGGCATCGAGTGCGCGGCGTCTCGCCATTTCCCTGGGTTCATTCCAGGAACCCAATGGAAGATGTCCGGATGTCCCATCCGAATCAAACGAGTCATATCTCAGATGTAAAAAATCCTAAGGACCTCGGAGAGGTGGACCTTTTGTAGGTCACGAGCTGGTCCCCCGTCCCTGGGTAAACCTGACCAGGCGGAGGTCTATGCGGAGCACTTGGAGCTGGGGGAGGCGGAAGAACGCTACTTGGACCGCAGCAATGGGACCAGAAGAAGCAGCCAGCAAGAAATTGGGAGCTACACTTACACTACCCCGAAATCCAATAAAGATGGATGCCAGGTTCGAGACTATTGGTACAACTTGATGTAGATATCCCAATGATTCGGATGTGCCAACCTTTTTCACTCAACTTGATGACTACTCTCAGTTTGAACCTCATTTCCCCTCTGGTAGTCCAACATGGCTAGCTGGAAACTCCCCATCTCGAAACGGCTCATCATGGAACAATCCTAGAATTGGCTCGAGAGGAATCTTTAGAGGAATCCATGAAGAGCAGGGTTTCCCAGATATTTTTTGCGAGTAATTTCAATGGCTAGCTGGAAAATTATCGTTTTTCAAGTGGGATAGGGAATTCATCCATAAATAGATGTTTCAAAATCAACAAACACTCGATCTTTTATACCACTTTAATTTTTCCAGAGGCAAATCGACATTTCATGCGAACAAACCACCTTTTTCTATGGAAAATTCCACATTTTTCACGGAAACTTGCATGGCTCCATCGGTCCAGGCCTGCGCCGCCGCCCGGCCCTGCCGCCGCTGCCTCCCCCACCACGGCGTCGGACTTCCTACGCCGCGGCGGAAGTGGAACGTCAGCTGAACGAGGTGCGCGGGGAAGGTGGTCTCTGTTGAAATTTGACCCCGCTTGGTTCAGAAAATCTGTGACTTTTTGGATCTTTTTGGAGTTTGTAAATCTTGAAACTGTGGGGCAACTGCTTTCGTTTTGGCTTCATTCTTTTCAACATAGGAGTAAGTTAAGTAGCCTTTTTGGGCTCTATAAATCTTGAAACAGCGTGGTCCGTGGTCAATTGATTTTTCTTGTGAGTCAAAACACACTCACGTGCTGGGCCAATGTTTGAGTGTCGGGTGTCCACACTCTCAGAGTCTGAAACTGGTGAATATATGAATAGTGTTGTATAATATCTTATACCTCAAAAATGGCAATTTTACTTGGGAAAATGATGCTTAAGCATCAAAAAAGGGGGATACCCTGTTTTTAGTCAAAGCCCAAAAAAGTGCTGGACCACACCCCCTGTTGCGGCAGAAGCCTCAGTGCCCCCGCCAGATACTGAAGGGCATTTGCGTGAAGGGACGTTTCTCAGTACAAACCTCCAACGAACGCAGCGTGACTTGCCAGTTTCGGGAAAGGATCAACGGATAGGGGCGCATGAAGTGAGTTTTTTTTGCAACCGGTGTATAGTGAACACGGGTTACTGCATTGTTTAGCTGGATAACTCATAACTGATCTTAAATGGGGATAATCGTAAGATATCCCAAGCACTTTTTGTTCCTACTTTTCCAGTATTAGGCACCTGTAGTGTGTGTGATGCCCAGAATTCCACAATTGATCAGGCATTAGGTTTCAGGGCTATTACAATAATTCCAATTACTGTAAAACCCCTCTGAAAGGGGCTGATTAAATGGGGTTGCCCACCTTATCTCATATTTTTGCATGGGACCATATTAACCCAGAGTATTCCATGAAACTTCCCATATGTTGTTTCAAACCCTGCAATGTTGGGTCCCTTTGTGTCCTTTCAGGACACGGTGGCGCGGGCCAGCCTGGTGGTTGAGGAGGGTCCTAGTGAGCTGCTGAACCGAGTGGCACCCTGGTGACTAGGGGAGGTGAGATAATTGTGGATTATGGATTTATAATGGCCATATGGAAAATCATCATTTTTTAAAGGCAAATCATCATAGATCATCTAAATTAAGGTTTCCTAAGTCCTTAAAGTACCCCCAATTGATCCAGTCATTTTTCCATTGACATGTATTGAAACAACCATGGTGACTTGGGGATCCCCCATTTGAAGAACCACCCAGATCAAGGCGCATGGGGGATATATTGGGATATGATATTAGCCATGCCAAAAAAGAAGGGGATTGACCAAAGAATTTAAGATATAAGGGAAAAACCAGCAGTAATAAACAGGTACCAACCAGCAATCATGGGGACTTTTTTGGGGATATTTACCATCAATTCTCTGGGTTTGTCTGACAAATGGGGGATAATCAACCCCGAGATTCAACCAAGTGAAATGCGGGGACTTAAGCACACAAGAGTGGGGATCAAACTAAATTACCCTCGGGCAATCAAACATGGCAATGGAAAATCTCCTATCAATGGAGGTTTTAATGGGGAAATATCTATAAATGGGGGATTTTCGATTGCCATGTTTGATTACCGGAGGGTAGAATCGAAGGAGATAACAAGAAAAACAACGTGATGTGTATGTGACTTTTTGGGTATGCGCCCCGATTGGGCAATTCCTTTCCATTTTGTATCTTTGGGTGGAAGTACCCAGAAGCAACATCACGGCACAACATGGCACTTCTCTGAGGTTCGCGTCTATAGCTTAAAGGATCGAAATCGAGCCAAACAAGGCGCCAGTTTAGAGCTGCCCGGGTAGGGAATTTTCTGAAATCATGTACAGATCTTCATTTATGTTGTGAGATCCAGATATGTTGGCGAGGCTTTGATAGGTACGCAAGATCTTGGGAATCCCTGATTCATGGTTGACCTCTTCTGTTGTAAGCTTGTTTGTTTCTTAATCTGTTGCAGGGCTTTTTGGCTCTAAACAGTGGAAGAAACGTTGTCGCATAGGTCTTGTTGCCGGTCATATTCTCACTCATTTGCCCCCTGTATTGCTGGCCACATTTCCCTGAAACTGAGTTTCCCAACACTCAAGGACACAGTCCACCAATGCTTTGGTAGATCCTTCAGGTCCAAACAATTCCGCAAAGCACCAATTTGGCCAAAGACTAATCGGCTGTTACTGTAACTGCATTGTTTGATGGAGTCCCCAATGGCCCAGATACCACCTTGGATTCCATACTTGTATGATCTTGTATGTACTATCATGTTACGAACAAAATGTACTGTAACCATTCATTAATAACCCCCTAAACATCCAGTTTTTCAGTATGATTTATCCCAAATTAAAGCATAACCCCCAAAATTATTCCATGGTAAGAACCCCCCATGTTATGGTTCCTAAAATGGTATATACCTATATAACTCAAAGGTACAACCCCAAACAAAAGCATAATTTCGGATTAGATCATTTGGTGCTTAAATCACCACTTTTGCAGGTGCTATCCTCAATGTACCAAATTTCCCACGTGTCTTACCATTGAAAGAAAACAATCATTAGTTGTTACCCTCCCCAATTACTATCCCCAGATGAATGATATATATATATATATATATCACTGTTTTGATCATTTCTGATTAATATCCCCATAAGTAATGGATTAGATCTCCAGTCATATGGTTGATACATCCCATCATATTTCGTGCACATATCTCCAGGATATCCATTGTTCCCTGGTGTGATTCTTTGGTCAAAATCTCAGTTTTTTGAATGGAGAAACACTCCCAATTTTTCTGCCCAAAAAGGCGACCACGTTTGGGTGGAACTTCGCAGCTGCGTTTTGGACCGCGCAGCCCTTGAGCGCGGTGGCCCTGGCATGCGCTGGTGCTGTGGCTGAGAATGGGGTGGGGATGCCACCGAATTTGTAGGGATTTATAATGGATTTCCAGGGATTTGACTTGACCATCGAAAATGGGCATTTCTATCGATTTATGTGGGGATTTATATGGGGATTCAGCTGGTTTACACCACCAAAATGAGGGATTTATGGGGATTTAGCCATCGAAAGTTGGCATTCATAACGATTTACAGGGATTTCATTGATTTAACCGTCGGACATATTTGGCCATCGAACACAGGGATTCACGGGGAACCATCGAAGCATAGGTTATCGAGATTTTACCATCGAACAGAGGGATTTATGGGAATTTAGCCATCGAACATAGGGTTTACGGAGATGTAACCATCGAACATAAGGATTTATGGGTAAATGTAAACCTTTTGGCATTTTCGCATACCCTATAATCAGACAAACCTGCGACCCATAACGGGGTTTGCAGAAATCATTACATCAGGGTAAATGGTAGAGACCTCTTCGGGCCGACCTCACATCAACAAAAGATTGTTCGTAAGACAAGTCCCCTGATTTAAATTGCAGTATTGCATTTTCCAAGAATATGTATTTTCCATCAGAGCGATCACTGAAATTATGGTGGTCAAATAGTGATATATCCACTTCTTATCCTGTCACTGCGCACTTAACCATCTTGTATCAAGCCTTGTGATACATCTGCCATATATATAGAATCATATCGATAAAGACACAAAGGCCCAAATGCTCCATGTATATATATATATATACAGACACATACTTTTGTCATATACATGTATATACACAGAATCGTATGTAGATATATTGCGATGTCTGTATCTATATCATATCTATCTCTGTATCAATAAGATAATGGGAGAGAGAGAAGGATACCTTGCATATATTGGCAGATAGTTCATGATGTACATTCACCATTTGCGGCTTGGCACACACACACACACACATTTCAAGACTGAGGAAGGGTGATCCGAGCCATGGATACCATCCCGCAGATCCGTTCGCATCTGTGGTAAGTTAGCAAGGGAGTTATTTTGTTGTATGAACTACTTAAAGGTTTCCATAGTTGAGACATCCGCATGATGGTCATTTATCGATACCACATCATTTTCAGGTTTTATTCCAGCCCAGTCATGATGAAATCTGCAATGGTTCAGTGTCGAGCACATATTTTGTCCATCTGAAAAACTCATTGACCTTTGTGTAGGTTCTGTTCACTCCCATTCACCCAATGCAGATCCCAATTGTGGTTGGGTTTCACTGGGACCCGCCCCCAGAATTTCGAATGAATAGTCTACCCTCTATTTTACTAGTCTTTATAGATTCATAAACATGCTACCCTTCATAGGTTGGTTGGTTGGTTGGTTATATTAAGCCCCACCATTGATACCCCATGTCCGGGTCATGTGCCCGGACCTCAAATTCCTTGAGGACGATGTCCCAAGCGCTAAGCTACGTCTGCATCTTCGGTGCTGTTCTGCGTGCCTCCACGCCGCCCGTGGGCGTTGCAGCGCAGCGGAGCTGCTACCTCTGCAAGCAGTCGCAGATGCAGTGGAAGCGCCTCGCAGCCATTGCGGGGAGGAAGTTGGGGGATATGACAAAAGTTTGACAAAAGGCTGGGATTAAAACCGAATAAGTTGGGATTTCTGGAAGCAATGGAAAGTTGAGTTGTATCTTCATCAGCAAAGAGTACACTTCACCAACGAAGATGGGACTTCAACATACTTCAACTAATAAAAGATGGAGGTCTAGCCAATTCGAAAGCCAGTTTCATCAGTGGCGGGTCCATCATTTGATTTCCCGCGGTCCGGACTTCTTGGGTCAACTGGGCATGAGATGAGCATGGAAACTGCTACCACCGCGGGGTGGTTGGATGGGTTCGATTGAACAAAAATTGATCGTTTTTTCCATGTTTTTTTTAAAGAATCCTGGGTCCTTCCGCTCAATGAACCAGCAATGGTGGGAATGCGGGTCCAAAACGTGTGCTGTCCCCAACAATGAGGCTAGCAACCCACGACAAGAGGACGTAAGAAGAGTATACCCTAAACTAAGATAGCCATGGAAATCCATGTGCTTCCCTTGGACATGATGTATATACACGTGGTGGCTTTCTCACCTATATTAGTTTGCTGGAGGGTACCCAGCAGGACTTGAATGGTCAGTTTCGTCACTAGATGGCTTCAAATCCCCCGAACCTGTCGGCTTCCGACGGATTCTACCATGGAAAGGGTCAAAACTCTGACATCCTGGAAGGACGTTCACAAAAGCAAATTTGCAGTGGGTAGTTTTTTCTTGGATATGCTATGCTTTGACGCATTTCCATGTATGAAAGGTTGACAACTTTGTGTGCTACGGACGAAAATCATTGCTCTCCAAGTCTTCGGTTTTTCAGATTCACAGGGCAGCAATGTGTTGGCGCTGGATTTCGCACATTTCGCGCATGAGGGTTAACCATGCCCACGTCTTGCGCATTGCTACAAGACTGCTGCTACAAGACTGCCACTACGCATAGGCTTATCTCGACCTTTAGGGCTTTCATGGTTTTTGACAAGGTGGTGGCTTCGGAAATCTGTAGGCTTGTCGAATACCCAGCGGATTTTAGGCTTCCCCACTGTCGGGCAACAAACAGACACAGACCCCTGGCAGAACCACACATGGGGCCTGAACACAAATCATCGACCCCCCGAAGAATACGTCCCTGGAAGACTATTTGACTATTTTCTTTTCCAAATGGCTAACTCTGACGTGCCCAGTGTTGATCTTTTGACCAAACTGGAGGCCTGGTGTCTTGAACTTCATCCCATTTTCCCATGAAGTGCCGATACTTCAGGCGCAGCTGCTGTTTCTCGCTTAAGTGTAGCGAATAGAAATAAGCAGCAGGAAAAATGGGATTAAACCACCAAATTAGGGTTGTTTACCTGGGGTTGGATTCCTGTAAGATTTTCCGAAAGAGTGTTTGGCGAAAGTGCTGCCTTGTCTAGTGGTGTTTGTGCTAGGGGAAGGGATCAAGTGAAGGCAAAATTGAGATGGGCGGGAGAAGAAACAGGACGAGATACAGGCTGCTCCAACCTATTGTAGGTGAATTATAGCCACAATACGGGGGAATATCTTTATTTTCTCAGTGACCCTCCCTTCTACCGGGAAAGTTGGGAGCAGCCCAAGCAGGTACCAACCAACTCATGTCGAGTAGCCACATCAACCATCCAGGTGACTGTTGACCAACAGTTCTTTCTCATTGTTGGAGTGAAGCCAATAATAAACCATGTCGAAAATAACCATAAGTGAATGGTCTAAACCATCCCCAAATGGTAAGTTCAGTAATTATTGAGTTTCCCACATTACATAGTTTCTCAGGTATCTCCAGTTCTTGGATTTGTCAATTCGCTTTGCTCAAGTCTTTGAAATAGACTCTGTGTGTAACTTGAGTGCTTTCGATTCTCCAATGGCAGTGCTCCTTTTGGTCATTCAGTTTTTTCTTCAACAAACATGGTTTTGATGGTAAATCCCGTTTGTCGATGGTAAACTTCCTATTTTTGATGGCAAATCCCTTGTATGTGTGGATGGTGTTTCTCTACACATTGCCACTTCCCCCCCTTTTGGCTTAGCGCCAACGCAGGTGTTGGTGGAGGGCGGCGAAAGGGAACAACCTCTTGAGGATGTCTTCCAGCTGGTGATGGCGACTTGGAAGGTGATGACGCGTCATGGGATGATCGGTCGGATATTCATGGGATAATATGGACTACCCTCGGATAAACGTTTACATAGCGAACTGGAAAATCACAATCTTTAATCTGTAAACTAACTATAAATGGTGATTTTCCATAGCTATGTCAAATCCCCAGAGGGGAATATGGGAATGTGGGTAAAACAATAACACCCATTGGGGAATGGTAAACATACCACCTATAAAAATGGTGCGTCATTGGGGATGGTAAACATGGCTTTGTTTTACCCACATTAGTGGGATGATATGGACTACTATGGGATAATAGTAATGAATAGTGGGATAATCGTGGATGATCATGGGATACCCTCCGGTAATCAAACATGGCAATGGAACATCCACCATTTATAGATGATTTTCCCATTAAAACCTCCATTTATAGAGGATTTTCCATTGCCACATTTGATTGCCAGAGGGTAACTAAACCATCCCCACTTGGGGTTTATGAAATTGGGTATGCCCCGTTCTGACTGGGATGATTTTTCCATGTGCCCGCAGTCATGGTAGGGTGACCATGGCATTGGGTTTCCCGCCTGTGCTCCAAGATGTGGCTCTACCAGGGTCCAGGCGATAAATCTCCACAATCTGTGGCCACCTACTATGATCTTCCCAACCTATCCATTTCTTCGTGTTTCCATCGGGTGTACCCACATGCAATCCGCAAATGGTGGTTTTAAACTCAAAACCTGTGAAATACCCTATGAATGTGGGGGATGAACAGAAGTGTACCTGGGTTTTGACCCGCAGCCACATGACGGCTGGCAACAGAAATGAAGGAACAACTTCGGAACCACACCCAACAAATATGGGGTTGGTGGTGTAGAAAGACATGATATGTGCAATTTGACTATAGTGGTGTATATATCTATATCTATATATCTCTCTCTATATACATATATATATATATTGCTCGTTCTAGGAAAGGGGTATAATTAATAAAAGCTGCTGGAACAAAAACAGAATCACATCAAAGTTGAGACTGGGTAGCACCTTCACATCATTAAGCCTCAAGCAGTCACTGAAACACCCCAGGCATGTTTTGTCTTCCCGCGCACCCCCGCACCGAGGTGGATTGGCCTGTGAATCGCTTACGACCGCTGGCAGAGATCCTTGAATGAAATAAAGAATGCTTGATGGAAACATGCGAGGATTCAATTATCATTCATCTGGTTGGTGGTTTGGAATATGTGTTCTTTTTCATCGGATGGGAGGATGATCCCCCTCAGAATTTCGTGTTTCAGGGCTGTGGTTCAGCCACCAACCAGATTCAACCAGATAATACAACTGATTTAAATTGATCTATATTCTATCATCTACATCCACATTTTTGCAAAAGATCCCCATGTGATGGGTCAAAACCTATGAAATTACCATATTGTTGGGGAATCACCAATCCAGCTATACCAGCGATGACTTCGGCATCCGGGGACCAGGGGCTGACCCATGCGGATGAGCCATCTCCGAGGATTAAGAAGAGACTGCAGGTGCCAAGGCCTCTGTCGCTGGAGCGGAGCCTGGAGATCTTTCTGAAGGCCTCCAGGGGTCACGCGCGAAGTGAGAAAGGCTTGGTTTAGGATGGTGAGTTTAGATGGGCTATAGCATGTTGTGATGATTCGATGCTTATGGAACCTATCAAAACAATTCAAAACAGGGAGATACCCAAAGCGGCCCAAAGCAAAATTTTACCTGGCTAGCTAGACAATCCTCCATTGCAGCTCTGGCGTTGGAGCCTTCCCGGTTTTGGGAGTGAACCATCCCTTTTTTTGGGGGAGGTAAAATGTCCCAAAGATTTCTTAGCTAGTTCTTAGACATGGACTTTGTTTTTTTTTTCCAGATCAGAGAGGTTGTGGTTAGATGGGGAACGAAGGGGATAATCCATGAGAAACAAAAACGCCTTACGGGGGATTTTCAGTGGTGGTGGGCTGAACAATCGTCACATGTCGCGACCATCAACCGTGGGGATGTGAACTAACAACGATTGGGGTACATTAGCCTTAAAAAGGTGAGGATGATATACCCTCTGGTAAACTAACATAGCTATAGAATATCACCATTTTCTATGGGAAAATCCACTATAAATGGCGGTTGGTTGATCAATTTGGGGCTACACTCCTTGTGGATTAATCCATGAAGTGCGAATCCTCTTGTCACCCGACCAATAGCTTTGGAGATGACCTATCAGCGATGGCATCCAGAACACATTGATTTTCCATTTTCTAGGTCAGACATCAGGACAATCACCCACAGATCGTGTTTCCATTGGGTGTACCAACATGCACTCTACAAATGGTGGCTTAATTTGTATTAAATACCGAATTGGGGGATGAACATCCACAACTGCCAGCAATTTTGAGGTGAACAGAAAAGGGATCCCTCAGGACTTGGAGTGCCTGCAAGATCCCGAGGATTCAGAGGTGCAGGACAGTGTTTTTTTGTAGCTTTGGCCTCCAATATTTGGGCCCAGATTTGAGCCCTGCTAATACTGCGTTCTACCCTCTGGTCATTTAAGAGTTTACTACTGAAAATGGCCATTTATAGATTAACCTATTCAAAATGGTAATTTTCCATAGCTATCTTAGCTTACTAGAGGGTCCACCATGTCAGTCTTGGGGTCCTGAAATAACATATACTCTGCAAGCATCCAATGATGATTCTTGGGTTCATTCATTGTCATACACAACTTGATCCATCTGGAACCGGATCAAACTTATATAGTTTGAGACCCCCCGATCCAAGCTCAAGTGGCTTGCCATGGCCATCACAGTGCTGCGAGGAGATGAATGATGAGGCCATTGACCTAATGACGCCTGAGGAGGAGTTGGCGATGGTTGATGCCCAGCGAAGGGAGTTGGATGGTCCGATCTTTTCCATAGGCCGCAGGGCGGGGAGCCATCGTTGTTGAAGATTCGCAGTTGGATTGGACCATAGTGTTGTAATTGCAAAGACATGGATTCTGGTGAATTGCACCATAGTTTGATAATCACCATGAACAATGCGGGAGTTGAAACTCTGTGAATTTTTTTAGAAGCAAAAGCCAAGTCTGGCCAGGTTTGATGTTTGGCAACACGTCAACAAACACATCTTGTGACAGGTTCGGGTTGGTGTGTCTAGATGCATCAGTTGCTATTCAGGACAAGCTGTTTTTTCTCGAACATCACAAACTACCAAACAGCTTCAACAAATCGGAAGAAAGTTGCACACATCCCAAGAAACATTCGAAGCATCCCAAGAAACCGCTCCAAAAAATGTTGGAAATATCCCAGCCGAAACCGCAAGCGCCGTTGCAGACGCTGCCGGTGCGAACATCATCGACGATGCTTTGGAGTATGACCCGGAGGAAAAAGTCGCCAGGCAGTTTTTTTGTTGGTAGGATTGGTAGGCTGTGATCATCACATCTGGGGTAAATTACAACCAGACTGCGACCTCTCTGGATGGTTCGTAAGGGGAATTCTCCCAAGCTTTACTTCGGGGTAGTGAATTATTCGGCCAGAATGATGGGGTCATGTTGGCAATGGTACAGTAACTTGAAACAAAAGTAATGATACAGGGAAAGCAGTAACTGGTTGGTGGTTTCACATGGTTGTATCTTCAATACGAAGGATGATCCCTACTATTCTTGTGAATGGGATACGCCCAAAGAACTTCACTTTCTAAGCACGGTTCTGAGTTTTGAAGCCCTTCATTCTTGTTGTAGGGTTTCGACATATTTCCCTTTTTGGGTGTGTCCAAAAATGGGTGCCCCCCTGTGGCATGTTGGGGTGTACACCAGTTTCAGACACACCCATATATCAACTTGTTGGTAGAAAAATCCGATCATATCCCCTCGTCATATCCCATGAAATCTCATGATATCCCCATTGAGGTTGGCTTCTACAAGCCCAGGTGGTGCGTGTGCACATCGCCGATGTGGCGGCCCACGTGGTTTCGGGGGGAGACCTTGACCGCCATGCGGCGTGCAGGGGGTGCAGCATCTTCATCCGGGATCACCATGAAGAGCTTCAGCGCCTTGACAAACAAAGCCTGGGACGACTCCTTTTTTCGCATCGTGAAATCCTTGCCATGGAAGTAGACTTTTCCAACCACGGAACAGGCCATAAGAGAATGTTGTTGTTGCCGGTCAAAAACGCACACCTATCCAGCTGAAGATACGCTGTGCTGTTGTTGGCTTTGAAGGCTGATTTCACCGCGACGCCAGACGATGGTTGGGATTTGCATGGACCCATCTCAAATGATCGAACTTTTCAGGTGGGCGAATTATGTAGTATAATTCAGCAAGTATGATGTGTTGAGTAACATTGCTTACTTCTCTGGAATTTGGGGGAAACACTACACATGGACACATTTTCTTTTGCATTGCGCTTCCGGTATCGCAGCAATGGATGTGTGCTTCTTGGCCTCCGGTGACAGGCTGACTGTTTTAGATGCAGATGAATTTGAAGGAAAAACAGCCAAGGAAGTGAAGCAAGCCTTGGCCATCAAGATTTGTAGGAACAGATTTAAGCAAAAACTCTTTGTTGAAGATGGCTCATGTGAAATCTCGGATGATGAGGTGTTTGCATCAGCTCCTGTTCGGGTGCAGCTGCTGCTCTTGGATGAATTTTGGCCAGCTGACGCTAAAGAAGTCGAGAAGGTGATCTCTGCATGTAGGGACAATGACTCAGTTGCACTTGAAAAGTTGCTGAAACACCCTCGCGACCCCAATGAGGCAAATGAACGAGGCGAGACACCGTTGCTTCATGCTGCTATGGGGGGACATGTGCAGCCTATGCTGTTGTTACTGGAGGCAGGAGCAAAGACAGACCAGCATGAATTCGCTCACAGGTGGACACCGTTATTCCTTGCAGCTTTTGAGGGTCATAGCGACGCTGTCCGCTTGCTAGTGGAAATAGGTGCAGCCAAAAATCAAGCAGCTGACGGCGGCCGAACACCCTTGTGGGCAGCGGCAGCTAGAGGGCATCTTGAACCTGCCTGCCTGCTTATCGAAGCGGGTGCAGAAAAAGATCAAGCAGCCGATGATGGCACAACACCGTTGTGTATTGCAGCTACGAGTGGCCATCTCGACATTGTACAACAGCTAGTCAATGCTGGTGCAGCCAAAGATAAGGCGATGAACAATGGTGCAACACCCTTGTTGGTTGCAGCTGCCGATGGCAATCTTGACATTGTGCGTTTTCTGGTGGAATCTGGGGCAGCCAAAGATCGAGCAGCCAATGATGGAGCAACACCCTTGTTTGTTGCAGCTGCCATGGGCCATCTCGAAATGGTCCGCTTCCTGGTCGAAGTTGGTGCGGCCAAAGATCAAGCGGACAACGGTGGTGCAACACCTTTGTTGGTTGCAGCTCAAGAGGGCCATCTCGATACGCTGCGCTTTCTGATTGAGAGTGGTGCAGCCAAAGATCAAGCAAACAACCATGGTGCAACACCGTTGCTGCTTGCAGCTGCCAAAGGCCATCTCCAGATTGTCCGCATATTAGTCGAAAATGGTGCATCCAAAGATATAGGAGCAAAGGATGGGACAACGCCATTGTGGGCAGCAGTTGCAAGAGGACACTTCCAAACTGTCCAACTGCTAGTCCAATCTGGATCAGTCATTGATCAAGCAGTAGACGATGGTGCAACACCTTTGTGGGCAGCAGCTGCCATTGGCCATTTTGACGCTGTGCGCTTTCTGGTGGAAAGTGGTGCAGCCAAAGATCAAGCAGCAGACAATGGTGCAACACCCTTGAGGGTTGCAGCTGCCAATGGCCATCTTGACACTGTGCGTTTTCTGGTGGAAAGTGGTGCAGCCAAAGATCAAGCAGCCAACGATGGTGCAACACCTTTGTGGGCAGCAGCTGCAAATGGCCATCTTGACGCTGTGCGCTGTTTGGTGGACGCTGGGGCAGCCAAAGATCAAGCATCAAACGATGGTGCAACACCTTTGTGGGCAGCAGCTGCAAATGGCCATCTTGACACTATGCGCTGTTTGGTGGACGCTGGGGCAGCCAAAGATCGAGCAGCCAACGATGGTGCTACACCTTTGTACATCGCAGCTGCCAATGGCCGTCTTGACACTGTGTCCTCTCTGGTGGAAAGTGGTGCAGCCAGAGATCAAGCAGCACACAATGGTGCAACACCTTTGTGGGTAGCAGCTGGCAATGGCCATCTTGATACGGTGCGTTTTCTGATGGAAAGTAGTGCAGCCAAAGATCAAGCAGCCAACGATGGTGCAACCCCTTTGTGGGCAGCAGCTGCCAATGGCCGTCTTGACACTGTGCGTTTTCTGGTGGAAAGTGGTGCAGCCAAAGATCAAGCAGCACACAATGGTGCAACACCTTTGTGGGCAGCAGCTGCCAATGGCCATCTTGACACTGTGCGCTTTCTGATGCAATCTGGGGCAGGCAAATATCGAGCAGCCGATGATGGCGCAACACCTTTGTGGGCAGCAGCTGCCAATGGCCATCTTGACACTGTGCGTTTTCTGGTGGAAAGTGGTGCAGCCAAAGATCAAGCAGCAGACACTGGAGCAACGCCCTTGATGATTGCAGCTGCCAATGGCCATTTTGACACTGTGCGCTTGCTGGTGGAAGCTGGGGCAGCCAAAGATCGAACAGCCGATGATGGTGCATCACTTTTGTGGGCAGCATCTGCCAATTGCCATGTTCAAGCTGATGGATTTCTCATTGATGAAGCTCCCTGGTTGGATGCAACTCCGAATGTTCACCTCCATACAATGCGGTCTCTGGTCGAAACTGGTGCAGCCAAAGATGCGGCATCACTCGATGGTGCAACACCTTTGTGGGCAGCAGCTGCCAATGGCCATCTTGACACCCTGCGTTTTCTGATGGAAAGTGGTGCAGCCAAAGATCGAGCAGCCAACGATGGTGCAACACCTTTGTGGGCAGCAGCTGCCAATGGCCATCTTGACACTGTGGGTTTTCTGGTGGAAAGTGGTGCAGCCAAAGATCAAGCAGCACACAATGGGGCAACACCTTTGTGGGCAGCAGCTGCCAATGGCCATCTTGACATTGTGCGTTTTTTGGTGGATAGTGGTGCAGCCAAAGATCAAGCAGCACACAATGGGGCAACACCCTTGATGATTGCAGCTGCCAATGGCCATCTTGACACTGTGCGCTTGCTGATGCAATCTGGGTCAGCCAAAGATCAAGCAGCAGACAATGGTGCAACACCCTTGAGGGTTGCAGCTGCCCATGGCCATCTTGATACTGTGCGTTTTCTGATGGAAAGTGGTGCAGCCAAAGATCAAGCAGCCAATGATGGTGCAACACCTTTGTGGGCAGCAGCTGCCAATGGCCATCTTGACTCTGTGTGCTTTCTGGTGGATAGTGGTGCAGCCAAAGATCAAGCAGCACACAATGGGGCAACACCCTTGATGATTGCAGCTGCCAATGGCCATTTTGGCACTGTGCGCTTTCTGGTGGAAAGTGATGCAGCCAAAGATCAAGCAGCAGACAATGGTGCAACACCCTTGAGGGTTGCAGCTGCCAATGGCCATCTTGATACTGTGCGCTTTCTCATTCAAGCTGGGGCAGCCAAAGATCGAGCAGCCAACGATGGTGCAACACCTTTGTGGGCAGCAGCTGCCAATGGCCACCTTGACACTGTGCGGTTTCTGGTGGAGAGTGGTGCAGCCAAAGATCAAGCAGCCAACGATGGTGCAACACCTTTGTGGGTAGCAGCTGGCAATGGCCATCTCGACACGCTGCGTTTTCTGATGGAAAGTGGTGCAGCCAAAGATCAAGCAGCCAACGATGGTGCAACACCTTTGTGGGCAGCAGCTGCCAATGGCCATCTTGACACTGTGTGTTTTTTGGTGGATAGTGGTGCAGCCAAAGATCAAGCAGCACACGATGGCACAACACCCTTGTGCATTGCTGGGGCGAGAGGCCATCGTGACATTGTGGATTTTCTTAGCGGCTCTTGTGCCAGTGGGGCTGCTGTGGACTTGGCATGGCAGGGAGGCCGTCATGACAGAGTTCGCCTCATATCCGAGCTCAGGGCAAAGTACCCCCCAAGCAAAGTCCGACGAACAGGAGATAAACCCTGACGAGGCTTGCATCGGCAAAATGCTGCGATGATGGGCGCCAAACCAAACCCTGGGCAATCACAGCAAAATGATCCAAACTGGACTTCTTCAAAGTTTGTGAGTACTTATTTGCATATGTGTATATTGTAATACACGCAGAATGTTTGATTTGTGATACGTGTGTATGTATACCTAGATCTTTTTACACAAGTCACACACACACAATATATTATATATATGAATACAAATTGAACAGTAACATGCGACCCCTATATTTTGAACTCAGCTTGTTAGTCCTTTGTTGAGGAAGTTGGAGATGCCTATCTCCAATGGACAGGCACAAACGGTGAGCCGATCCGTACAGAATACTATAAGCGAAAAGTTGTAATAAGAATTCTCTCAACCCAATGATCCATTCCCCAATTCGAAAACCGCGGATCTCAGATCTTGGCGGTGTCAAGTTTCAAGCCTTGAAACTTTGTTTACGTCATTGCAAATCATCATTTATTCTCTGATACTAGAGCCACAGAAATTACATTTGGCTCATGTAGAGAAGAAGGGTCAACCACCAGAATTTCGCTGATGATTTGGACCTGATTCCCTCTGAGTTGCTCCTTCTTTGTGAAACCTGTTTTCGTGGTGGTGACTTGCCTTCTCAGGTGTTTTTTGGCGTCATGTTCACAAGCAAAATATGGGTTTGTCTGAAAATCGGCCAACTCTAAATACATTGGTTTATCAAAAGTTTCCCTGTTAGGACTAAAATTCTGGGGTATACCCCGAAACCACACAGCCATATGTAGTACCGTTTGCATCGCAAAATGAGGCGTTACGAGCCGATGCTCCCTCCATGCGTCACTTTTCAAACCAGCTTGGACAAGGACCAATGGAGGTGCGGAACATGCAAAGATGAGGTCAAAAATTCTGGACGTTTCGGGTGATTTTCTACAGTTTTCCATGAGACTTGATTCGTGTTTCTAAAATGTCAGGATCCTGTGAAATTCTCCATTCCGGAGACTTAGCAAACTTTCTTCTTCGCTGTATTGGTTGGAGGGTATGGCAGCATTTTTGGAAGAGCTTTGCTTGTCACTTCTTTGAGGGTTAAATGGAATGGGAGGCTCTTCCCTAGCATTTGCAATCCTTTTGACTTGGTGGGTAGAGTTTATGTATACAGAAATATACATATACGTACATATGCATTACAAAGGTATGTAGAATGATTTGCTTGTTTTATTTCGGGAACATTATAAATACACGAATGTGGATCCCCCTCTGAGTTTGTAAGGATTCCAGTGGTAAACCTTACATGCGCGGAAGGATTCTGCTTGGGTTGCCCATGAGATCGGTTGCATTCTTTGACAAATGAGTCCCTCAAATATGCAGACTATTGGTTCATGACGATGTGAACATTGCCCATCAAGAGATGGATATCTCTGAGGATTTTTTGCTAAGTGCGATTGCCAGAGGGTAGTTCCAACACTATTGGGTGAAAATCCACATATTTGTATCTCTTTCCATTGCCAATCTCCAATTCTCTTGTTCGCACTTATTGGCAAATTCATGGGTTTATACTAGAAACAAACAGTAACACATCCCGCAAATTCAACACGGAACGGAAACATAGCAATATCAAAGTGCGGAAAGTCATCTTCTGGACCAATTTTCGGGCTTCAGGATTAATTAATCATATTCCTAACCATAGTACTACCCTCAATCTTACTAGTGACGAGTTATCAATCATTATTCACCATGACCTTTACCGGTTGCATTATGTTTGTCGATTCATAAACACCATAAGTAGTTCGATATATCCAGCGGAAATCCTACTTATTAAAGCAAAGAAAGCGTAGCTAACGAACCGGGGCACCACCTGAACGGCTTGGCAGGCGGGCCCTGACCTTCGAGTTCCATGTAGGCGGGGTTTCCATTTTTTCAGCACTTGGTCGAAGCATAATTATATCCTGATGAATCAACACATAGGAAATACCATATGAACGCGGGGATGAACATCCATAACTACTGGCTATGAATTACGATGAATGGGGGTGAATGAAGGGGTAGTTGATTTTTTGGACTACCTGTAGTAATTCAGTCAGTACCACCTTAAATTTTGGAATTTTGCGCATTGCTCAAGTGATGGGAAGATAACTTCAAGGGAATTCCCATACTACACAAATGGTTAAAGTGGCACCCCCCATTCTGCTGGGATGGTTTCGAGGATTTTGAGAAAACATTGTGAGTGTTGGCTCTTTTAGGGTGCGGACTCGGCCCGGCCAAGTGTGGACCCCAGAACAGGTCTGGCTCGGTTGAAAGGACACATTTTCCCGGACCCGACCAGTGATTCCATGGTTTCTTGCAGATTTTTCCTTCAAAGTGACAGAAAGAACCCAACGAAGTGCCAAAGGCTCGGTGTCAACAAAATGCTTGACCCCAAATCTGGGATACATCATGGTTGTGTACATGCGAACAATCTATGTAAGTACCGTCCGGTACTCAAACAAGCAATCGGACATCCACTAGAAATGGAAGTTTCTAGCTCTGAAAATCAACTACAACTGGGAGATTTTCCAACAATCGCTTATCATCCTACTAATATCCCATTAAACCTCTATCCCATTCGTATCCCCTAAAAAAAAAGACCTGTAAAATCCCAAATTCATAAACGCCATTTCGGGTAGGGTATCCCATTATTCATCATTATCATTCATGAGCATTAGCCATTATTAACCACTATGGGTAGGTCCATGCTTGCCCATGGGAGGGTCCCCCAACATCCCGGCAGGTGAGCAGCTGCAATTCCTGCGTTTCTTCCGCTCCTGGGTGAGATCAAAGGACACTTCAAAGAGCGATGGGGTTGTGCAAGAAATTGGGGGTGATATATCTACATATACAATATACATACATATACAATATACATACATATATACATACATATACATATATATATATACACATACATATATATGTAGATATACAGTATATATATATGATATAAATATGTATATTATACATGTACATAGCATACATTTATAATTATTGAATTTCATGTCTGGGAACGGCATGTTACACATTTGTGTCTTTTTCTTTGGGAGTACATCGAACCATTTTCAAAGGCAACCCCATGTATTTGCTAAATGAAACATACCTGTTGATGCTGGAAATATAGCCTGCTCGGCTAGTGGCAGTTTCCGTTCCGGAAGGGGTCTGCGGGAAACCTTTGCTGGAACCTTAAATGCTTAGTGGTAATAACCTATTTTCCCACCACCTTTTCCCAGACATCAACGCCATTGATTCTCGATTCACGTTCCAAATTTTTGGGGTCAACAAAATCCAAAGATATCTATGGTGACCAAAAAGATAGAGAAAAAAACCATCCTACTCGAATAGTGACAACTTCCATTTCTATCTTTTGGTGGTTACTATATGTGTATTATATGTATATATACAATATATATATATATATACACATATATATATATATATAAATATGTATATACTTCCTACCCCTCATTCATACAGGTGCCTCTGAAAAAGACCCTGCCACTAGGAGCAGCTGAGTTTCCAAGCGGCTGAAGGGTTGATGAGCGGCACATCAGCTGGAGAATCAGCTCAGCAAGGTCCAAAGCCTTTGCTGGTTCATGCTTCAAAGCGCTTGTGCTTCTGGTAGCACTTCTCAAAAATGGGCAGGATTACCTACCAGTGAAGTTATATGGATTGTCTGTTTTTTTCCCACAATCCTGGTATTCCCGTTTAAGGAATGGCTCAAGAGTATTGATCCCGAAGTCACTCGGGACCTCGACCAGTACTGGCTGCCTGATAGCTCCACTACTCGTCATTTTGTGATATACTACATATTCGAATATTTTGTCCGTTTTAATATAGGAAAATGACGGGTAAAATGGGAAACATATTTCTTTTAATATATACTTACTGGTTGAAGTACCAATTTTTGTTTTAATTCCAACGTTTTGATTTGTTGTCTCCCTGCCTTTAAGCTGATTTAGTCAGTTTAATCCTGATTCTTGGCAATCAATGCACACTTTTTCTCCGATTGGTTGTTGTTTGATAGTTTCCCAATCAGATAAGGGATGACATGCAAGTTAAGCAGTTAGATACTGAATGTGATAACAAGTGAGATCCTCGAGATGATACTGTATGCAAGATCCCCTACGGTTGCTGAGTGATATCCCAAACATTGTTGGTTAATATACCCGTCAATAGCGTTGTATCTCTCTATAAATGTCACTGTCCTTCATTACTTACGACTAGTTATCTCCATGGATGCAGAATGATGTGAAAGAGGTTTTATCCCTATTTTTGGTGGTTACATACGGTTGAGTACAGACGAAAATCACTACTTTTTTAAGGAATATAGTCTTCCAACCCCAAACTCATGGCAAGGTCGTCACGCTAAGTTGGATCGTAACTCAGTAAATCCTATATTTCCTGATGAATCTTCCCATGTTTGCTTGCTATTATGTTTTTTCCCATGGTTCATTGATTAGTCCCTATATTTTGGATGGTGAATCCCCTACTTGGAGGATCATTGCACGGATCGTAAGTAGTTAATAACTATAATTTTTACATAGATATACATAGATGGGATAACCCACTGAATAGGGACTTTCCAACCAGGCTTACCTACTATCCATTGAGGGTTCCCTGGCGTCTCTGGGGTCTTGCCAGGGACAAGGACGCCGCCTGGCGTCCTCCGCTCCCTCCGCGCCCTGTGGCAGTGGACGCGCACGGAACTGGAGAAACGGAAGAGGGGCCGGGGAGAAGCGCTGCAGGCGAGAGACGTCTCCTCCGTTAGTCGTCCGCAAAAGCATGATAAATAATTAATGATTTCGAAACCTGGATTATATACATATTATCTGTATATGTATATCTGTGTATATACGTACATCTTCCTGATATCATCACTCGGACAGGCCTTCTTGTCGACAGCATCTGCGCGCAACAGTCAGGAGGCGCACCCGCTGAGGGATGACATTTTAGTGGGTCGCATCACAGCAGGAGATTTGTGGAGCAAGATTTCCATCCTGAAAATCAGAAGTTTCAAGTTTCACCAGACATCACCAGGGCATATTTTCAGATTCGAGCAGCTGGACTATCCTTTCTGAATAAATCTGTCAGGGCAATGCTGAAAGCTTGGTGGAGTTTTGGACGCGGCAGGCGCCTTGAGCGAATTGGCTTCCGTTTTGTGCAAGGGTTTTCGGCATTGTTTTTGCGGATCCCAAATTTTAGAGTTAGCGTCTCATGATTCGTGACTATGTCATGTAAGTGATGTATATTTCTGGGAGATATTTTTTTTGAATAGACCCAATTCACTGACTGACCGTCCCTTCTCAGATCGCTGATTCTGACCGAACCAGTTGCGATCTGTGAGGCAGTCATCCCAGTAATACTTGCTTCAGTAGTTAGAACCACATTGATATCCATCTTGGTCGGTATATGTATACTGTGTATCTTTGTACCTATATATATATACACATACAGATATATACATACAGATATATACATACAGATATATACATATGTACATACATACTGTGTCTATCTGGATAGATATTTACAATTTCCACCTTTTTTTTGTGGGTGAACCGGTGAACCTGGCCTTTTGCTAAACTCTTCAGCCTAGACATGCTGATTAATCCCATTCCCCCAATATTCAACACCCCCTAAGTGGTCCCAATCATGATGAATTTCCCTACTAACCAATGGTTTCTGAGGGGATGTTCAATACTAGGGGGAATGGATTAGACATCCACATTTTGCTGGTTGTAATCCAAATATTTTTCATTGGTTGATCCCTCCATTTATTCAGCATATAGCTAACTCAGGAGTCATCGCACTGCCGCGATGATGTTTCACAAACCGTGAGGTGAATGAAGAAAGCGGGCGAATTCTGGCGCAACAAAGCGACATCTCGAGCTTTGACGAGTATGGTGCGTTTCAGGCATTTGTTGGAGACAATAGATGTCCTTTTACCCACTGGTTGGTTGCCAGAGGGTTCCCCGAAAAACCAACCAACAGGTAGATGATAATAAATACTATACCAAACGGGCCCTGCGATTTTTCCTAAAAGGACACCATTGTTGGAGACGTTCAAGTCCAGCATGAGTAGAGCGATCAGATGATGCATTGAATTCACTGGATGATTCATGGTTTTCTTCATGACAAGTAATAAATTGCATCTTGATGGCATGTTGTTTGCTTCAAACAAGTGCCAACCAATCCGATAAAAAACACGCACACATTAGCATAATATAGTAGTAGTGAGAACATAGTGAGAAGACTAACAACAATTATATCAACAATAATATTCAACAACACAAGAACAACACTGATGATTGATAACACGACTCACAACAAAAAATACACAACAATTGAAGACAGAGTCTGGAAGGTGATGCCACACTGAGGTACTGTTTCCCTTGTCCGGATGCGCATCACTTTTCCAGGCTCAGCGTTGGCTGGGGCATGGCTTTCAGCGAGCATCGCTGGAAATGGCTTTGTACAAACCGAGCGATTTTGTATAAAATTGTTATAATCCAATGGGTTGGGGGTACATTATTTTCAGACAAACCCAAATGGCCTTGTGTGAAAATGGGGGATAATCCGCAATGGTGATATATGACCGGTGTATACCGGTGTGACATCCACAATGTTGCAAGGGAGTTTGTATCACTTCCCCGTTGACCCACGAAGTATTCATTAAATGGATTATATTTATTTAATCAATAATGTTGAATTAATCACGGATGAACCAATGGTTATTTTAATGATGATTAACCCGTAGCTATCTAGTAATCATCACATGTATATTCATCAATTATTGATATTGATTTTAATGATATTTAAGCGTTATTAATATTTTTTGAATCCATTCGAGACCTCGGGTTTCATTTTCACCTTTTTTGCCAGGTTGGCCTTTCTATGCCGTGAAGCCTTGCTACGAGCAGGGGATGTGGCACAGGCCAATGGTGGGATCACGAGATCTCACAGGTTTCAGATGAAATCCCATTTTGTGTTGGTTCTAGATCATAATCCTATGTTTGTTAATACAAAAAGCTATATATAGCTATGTATATATATATATATATATAAACGTATACATACACATACATCCACCGTTTTGCTGGTGGTAAATCCCAACTCGCCTCGATTCTTAGCCCAGTGTTGTTCAACCGCTGGTCCTCACCGCCTGCAGTAGGATGAGCTGCTGCTGAAGCTGCGCAGTTCTCCTGAAACGTGCCAGGCATGGACCAGGGCTCCGTGGGAAAAACGCTCCCATGGTTCAATGGCCGGAGGTACGCTTAACCACATAAAGCCATAGAACTTTGGGGGTATATCCCCTGAAATTGAACCCCAAGGATGGACCATATATATGGGTAGGTACATGAGATTTAGGTTCCTGAAATGGCCACTGAATTTTGTTCGTGTATGCTTAATCCATTCTAATCCCATCTCCAGAACCATGGTTTAACAAGGGATCGACTAATGCATGGGATTCTTCCCAAACATCTTGGAATATTTGGAATGGGAGAAGATTGCTTGATATTCCCATTGTTCACATATACATATACATACATATGTATGTATGTATGTATGTATATATATATATATATGGAGATGGGTCAACATTTAAGACCCTGGGGACCGTCAAGGTACTGAGTTTTATTTAGTATCAACATGTATTGACCATCCCATTGATAGGGTAATTACCCAATGTTGACCCATAGCCGTATATATCCTCTGGTAATTTTACGTAGCTATGGAAAAGCCCCTTTTTTAATAGGCAAATCATCATAAGTCATGTATAAATGGATCATTTCCAAGGCTATATTAAACATAACAAGAAGGTATTTTTCATCACAGTTTTCGACCCTTCCATGGCTTTTCCAGAACGTCGAAACCAGGAGAGCCTGGCGGAGATCTTGAGCCATGTGACGCGCCTCAATACTGCCAGCGGCACGCAACGAGGTGCCAAAGATGTGGAGAAGCCATGGTGAAAGCCCTTCGGAACATCATCTACAAATCATGGGTTTTCCAGATCTATATGATCTATGACAAAGTTTACAGGAGTGTTGAAGTGTGCTGCAAATCAAAATATGTCAAACTTGTCCCCTGAAAATGGATTGGATATGGATTGCAAGTGGATGATTTGACAGTCTTATATACTATTCTACGCATGAATTAAGGTGACCAGTATACTTGACATCCATTGGTACGGTACCCCAAACTTGATCACAATTTTTGAAGGACTTTCAACCGAAATGGACATGGAATCAACCAGCAGCACTGGGGATTGAGGCTGCCACAATGGAGAAAATTGGGCGTAGAGCTCTTACGACGTGCTTCCCTCAAAATCGCAATGTGGTAAAGATAATCATCAACAACCCCTCATCGGAATTCTAGACTCTAGACCATATACTCAGCAAATTGGGTTTACTGCATTGGGTTTCCCACATTATTTGACGGATTCTGACCCCATACAAGTAGTATATCATTGATTAAACCCGCCTTTTTAAACAAATTGCAAAGTGGAGTCCGAAAATGGTTCCATTGCTTGCAGCGGGTTGCATTTTGAAGTTTGTTTGATCCCACGGGTTCACAACTACTCACCAAGTCCCCTCCCGGAGGCGCAAGTGCAAGTGCACCTCTTTTGCTCCACCAAGTTGGGCTCGGTGATGAGCCAGTCTTAGTTGATTGGCCCTTGANACGACGATTGCAGTTGGAGGACGTCTCAACAACCGCAGAAAACTTTAAAAAGACTCTTGTGGGGGTTCGGTGGTACTCTGTGCTGTCTTCCCAACCGCACTCCCCCTTCCTGCTTGCAGGAATCCAGTTCCAATGACACCTAAACAACAGCATTCATGGGTGGACACGTGTCTTCACCGGGAACTC
>BGPT01003524.1:13222-33779 GCA_003297045.1 Symbiodinium sp. clade C Y103 | reverse complement strand
GGGAATCGATACCCCACCGTCACTCAATTGCGACACGGTACATAACCCTCAAAAACGACCCAGAATCCCACGTAGAACACCACCTATTTGCGTCAAAATTATGCCTTTTGGTCAGCTCTCCCCCCAAACCCCTTAAGCTCACTTTCGTTCGTAATAATAACTTCAGCCTAGCCTGCCGGCTGGCTTTCGTAATATGTTAGAATGTAAGACAATGTAAGATGCATTTTGTCATCCTTGCCCTTGTCTGCCAAGACTCCAAGGGTATCCAGGAATCACCCTTCAATCTCATCAACCTTGAGACATCTTGATGCCACTTGCTCCGATGTGAGCGTTGTCGTGTTGGGTGGTCCATTGTGGACTAAGATGACAGCATCATTCATGACGTCTTTACACTTGAGATACTTGAGACATCTTGAGACCAAGTCAAAGCCGAACAACTGATGCAGATTGATACTGTGTGACAGTCTATGTACGAGTAATATTTGCCAATAGCATCAACAATGCTTTCATGAAGCAAAACTGTGTAGAGAATCTCCTTTTCTGCCGGGCGTCTCCACTGTTCGCGGTTGCTCTTGATCTTCTTCCCACTCCTAGATTGATTAGACTAGGCGGTGGATGCATTCTATGGCTAGGACCGCTGACCCATCTTTGCAGTCTTTGCATCTGCGCATGGCGAAATTTGGTTGACAGTCCATGACGGAGTCCATGACAGAGTCCATGACGGTCCTGGATTCCATCGTCGGCCTCCCATTCAGCTTCCAACTGCTTCCGGGCTTCAGAAATTTCCTGTGGCGCAAAATGGCCTTGATGGTCCTGGATGCGTTGCTTTGCCATGGCACCCTGTACTGCATCTCTTGCACTATCTGTGAATTAGGCCTTCATCCTGGCCTCGTCCTCTTCCTTCTGGTCTTGCTCCTCTTGGTCGGACTCCTCCCAGGCGTCCTGTCAAATGATATGATCGGGAGACGTTGAGACATCTGCCGGACTTCTGTGGACATCGCCCGGACATCGCCGGCCTCGAGGCTGTTGGCCAGCTCCTTCAACATTTCCAAAATCGGGACGGATTGAACTGAAGACCAGAACGCCAAACGAGGTTTTTCCAAAAAGTCTCTCTTTATGCCTTTCTATGTCTTTCTAGGTCTAGATTTTTCTTTCAAAACCTTTCCTGCTCCCCCTGTCCTATTGAGACCCATTGGTGCAAAGCAATGATAGGCACTGTGTGAAACAGATCATTCTCTATCTTGCCAGCTCAAGTTTCTTAGATGTTTCACATTTCACCATGATCTCAGAGCTGTCCTTCTCTAATTCCGCTTCAATGGCATCTAGGGGATCCCAACCGAAGTCCTGATCAAGGGACACGATGCAACATTCTTCTCGTGGTGCATGGGCAAACATTCGATCGGAAAGTTCGTGACATTTTTCTGTTGATATGCAAATATCTAACGAACACCTACAACCATTGCAATGCCATTGCAGCCATCCAATGACTTGGCGTGGCACAAAGCTTACCCCACAAATGGCCTGGGGAGATTCCTTTTCTTGGCAGCCCAGCACCGACCTGGGTCACAAGCATGTAACCCAATAATCCCAATACAACTTGCAACTGAAAACCTGAACTGCGAAACTGTCACAGGCGGAACATGTTGTAAATGAAGCTGAAAAGGAATCACCAAAGCTGCGAATGCCACAACTAATGCCCTAAGCCGGCTAATAGGCTAATATACCGTGCTCCCCAAGCACCCGTCTGATGGACTGCGACAAAATCGGTCAAGACGCAAGAGCCAAGCTGAATCGTCCTGACCGGAGCTGACCGGTTGAAAGGAGTGGAATCATGTCGGGTTTGGAGAAACTCTCGGGATTTGGCGGTCGTGAAGAATTGCAGTGTAGCGTTTACCCTTTCAATTTTCATTGGGATCAGGTGATGACCATTGTAGGACGAAGGGACAAGTGGGGCCTGCGGGTCATTGCTGAACTCCACTAGCAGCAGCCGCTTTGGCAAGGAATCTGGCACTGATGATGTGGCGCCGGCAGCACGGATCCGTTCTGCCAGTTCCTGCATCGCCAAGGAATCTCCGCCCTCGCCAAGGAGGTGCAGTGCCGTCGTCAGTGCCATGTTCTGATCGAAAATTCACATTACAAACGACATATAAACTTTGTCCAACTTTGTACATATGATTTTCAAGGTGTAAAAGTCCAACATCAACTTTGCCCAACTTTCATCAAGCCGTGCTCCTCCCGGCTTGGGCTGAAGTCCCGGACATTTTCAGCTAGCGAAATGATGCCAGGAAACACCTCGCGACAGGGTGTCCACAGCGAGGCGTCTGCGCAAAGTGTTCCTCAAAATCTTCTTTTACATCATTTTATGATCTTTTTGTGCTAGTCAGTTTGTTTTGCTTCGGTTTGTTTGATTCTTCTGTATCTCAAACATTCTCAAACGTGTTTGTTCCAGGCCGCCTGTGCTGGGAAGTTGGACACCTCGCCACGTGGCGAGGACTCCAATGCCTGCGACTCGGATTTCTCACCGCAGATCCAAGGCTTGGCATTTGAACATATTTGAACAATGTGTCTGATGGGAGTTCTTGCGTTGCAACATTTCTGAACCTTACAACTCCAAACTTCTAAGCAATCCATGATGGAACTTTGGCCCTACACCTTTGCCGAACTCACTGTAGCTGCATCCCCAATGCAAAACAGGACTGCTCACCTTCAACAGCTTGAGCCACGCAGGACTTGTTGTCTCCATCTCTGCAGCAGATGAGTTCAGTTCCGCCACACCACGAAGCAAGGCTTCTGCAAAACGGCCGCCTCAAAGAGTGACGTGTGCAGTCAGCCTTTCTGGAACATACAACACAGTCCCTGACCAAACACAACAATTCTGTTCACAGAAGTTTTGGAAAGCAACGTGAATCAGTGGAAATATCACAGCTCACGCTTGGGACGACGGCGCTTCAAGCCTTGTGTTCTCAAACTGTGAAATCTGTTTTGAATTCCAAACTGTTTCTTCATGTTTCACCCCTTCTCTTGTTCAAAGTTTTCTGCCGTTGCACTGCACCTTGCTTCAGTTGCTTCTGGGAGATGCGCTTTAGCCCTCCACCTTGGAACCAGTGACGCAGCTGGCCCAGCATTTGACAACAAATCTACGATAAGGTCAAACTCAGACTGAGTTGTGGGAGAAAAGGATGCCTTGATAATCCTTGATAGAAAACATTCGTTTTCCGTTTTCCCATCGTTTTCCTACGACTTGTTGCCAGGGAACTGAGCAGTCTCGCCAATGGCTTTGGTAAGTTTGGCGGCAGGCTGGGTGCAGGCGTCAATCCCAGAAGAACCAGACCTGCCGAACAATTCTGGCAACTCGCTACCCACCCCATTGTGTCTGCACGGTTGACTGTGTTTTCGCAAAGGCTGGGTTGCTGCTTGCTCTCATGAACAAAAAACTGAGAGGACAATCCCACTATAGTGGAGTCACATCTTCCAACAGATTTCTGACCTCTGCAAAAAGTTGTGAAACACCCTTAATATGCAAACATATACACAAATACACACACACACAATCATAGTATATGTGTGCAGTGATGTCATCGTTTTCAGCTTGGAAAACACTTTGGATAACTCGAGGTCGCGCTGCCTGCCCGGCGATGCTGTGTCGCCACCAGGAGCTGCACCACGGCACCGGTGCCATGGCCACAGGACCAGATTGGCGCCGTGGCCAAGCGCCGAAGACCTGGCGAAGTTTCGATGCCCCAGTTGCCCCAAAGCTATCCAAAGGTATCCACCAAAGGAATTCCAAAGGGAACAAAAGGGAACTAGTGAAGTACTTTTTGTTGGTTGAAACATGCAAGAAATCTTCAAGAAAATGCAAGAAAATGCAAGAACCGTGGATTGGGGCAAAACGAGCAAACTCAACAACCAAATCAGCAGTTCTGGAGACCAAAGTCGCCCTCCAGAAATGTCCACCAGGCCTTGTCTTTGCAAAGAGAGTAGGACATTGTCCATGAGTTCCGCTGCCTGAGCAGAAGCAGCAGAACTTGATTTGTGCAACTTGAGTAACTCAAAGTAACTCATCACTTCGCTGTTGCATGACATGCATGAGATGCATGACTTCGCTGTCACATGGTGAGATTCTGAATGGCCGACTTCTTTGGCAGCAAGGTCGTGGTCGAAGCTGGAGTTCAAAGGCGTAGCAACCACCACGGCACCTCAAGGACTACGCGGTCACCATATCGCTTTCGGCAGTGTCGAATATGTTTGCCAAATGGAACAGAGAATGCAACGAATATTGCAAAATGCCAAGGAAAACACTCTTACAATATCTTACAATAACATGTAAGAAATTGTAATTGGTAACATGTATGTCACATCATGTATGTACGATTGTGATTGTAACGGAAACAATGTCACGAAAACTCACGCACCGGAACCGAACAATGGAACCACTCACAGAACTCGGCTGCAAGGTCTGTGCCATGCACCTGTCTCTTCTGCGATGGCTTCAAGGAATCTGCGGTACCTCAAGGGACACCCGGTCAAAAAATCATCATATGCTAAATACATAAAATGTGGTCAACATCCCATGCATCCTGTCATTTTCATGTGTCAACTTGACTCAAAATGCTTATTGGATGTGCTATGGTAGAATGATCTTTGGACATGTCGCCTTCTTTGACATACATCACATACATCCACATGCTATAGAAAAATTAGATCAAATTCTTTCTGATGTGTGCAAAAACTTGAAGAAAAAGTCCACAGTTGCTCAAACATGCTCCAAACCGACTTGGAACATTTTTGGGCCGCAAATAAACACTCATCCAAACTCATCCAAACTCATCCAAACCCAATTGGTAGATATTGGTAGTACTTATGTCTGATTCTATCCAAGCCACGAAGTGCGGGGGAGGGAGCCGCTGATGGCACCACCCACAAAGTGCACCAGACAGCAAGGCGGCTCGGCCTAAGCTGTGACCCCCTCTCGTCTCAACCCTTGGTATTCCTTGGTTCCATTGAACGATTCACCTTGACGAACCACCACAGCACCACTGCCAACGAAGAACTTTGGAAAAAATCGAAACCGCTTATCCAGCATTATCCAGCCTATCAGCAGCCTATCAGCAGCCTATCAGCAGCCCCTCTTCCTATTTCATGCTGTTTTTGTGAACACCCCTTGTTCGCACCTCTGGAAAATACACTGGACAACCGGCCACCTGACAGGACTGTTGTGCTTCAACTCATTGCTGTCTCTGGTCTCTGTTCAATCTGCAAATTCAAATAGTCAAGGCCGACCGCAGCAACAGCAACCACCACCTCTGTCTACCTCTGTCTAACTTCAGCGTCCCACCTCAGTCCACTGGCTTCCACGCCGCAGTGTTCGGCGCAGTCTGCCCCGATGCCGATGAGCTCGGATGCCTCGCAGCAGTTTCTGTGTCAGTGGATCGGTCTTGAAAGCAATGCTGCACTCCCATGCTGAACGTATAACGGATATTTGGTCAAAAATCACATCACAGACTCAGTGGCAGTAGCAATAAACAGTAGAGAAAGAGAGGCACCTGGAATTATTGTTGTCCACGGTGCAGTTTACAAACAAGAATCACTTCCTTCACACCCCTTTAAGTTCCACACACTCTACGCACAAATCAAACCTCGGACTTGTATTGGACTTGTGGGGTTTCTGCAAATTGGGAAATATTGTTGAAAACAAATCCTGCACACGGCACCATGGGAAACACCCATGCCTGGGACAGCAAGTGCGGATGCTAACCATACCCAGCAGTGCTTGAACACAGCCTTTTGCCATGTTGTCACTGACGGCACCTGGAAGGGCAAATAGAGGAAAATGGGGATGATGGATGAGGCAATCGATGCATGACATCTTTACTTTCCATTGATTTTCTTGTTGTGCTGGGCCTGTGTCACCGCAACAAGCGGGGTCTTTGCAAATGTTGCGCTGCGCCATGTGGCGCCAGTTGGCCGCAACGCCGTACATGGCGAAACAGCCATTGAAAAAATCGACAAAATGCACACAAAGCAACCTGAACTGTTGTTGATTGCGTTGAGTATAGATTGCAAAACACACCACACGTGGATCAAACATGCCACTTGGCAATGCTGAAACTGATGTGACCTCTCACTTTTTATAGACCTGGACTGCCATTAAATCAGGGATTCAAACTTGCATCCATGTTTTTTTTGGGGTCACGAAATGGTTCTGGTGACCAACAACACGCTCACGTGAAATTACAGCGAATAGGTTTGCATGGTTTTATAGCCTTATAATCTCAATGTACCCATTCACTTGCTCGGCTGCCCTGAGGGAAAACCCGACCATGTCAGCTGTGCAGGTAGGGAGCGAGATACGGCATCTCAGGTTCAAACTTGTTTCTTAAAACAATGCACTGAAATGAAGGCACAAAGCAACTGGGAACTTGGTGGCTCATCCCACTTAGCAAGTAGGTTATAAACCCCAGTTACAAGTGGATTAACCCTAGTTATCCCACTTGTAACCAGGGACAGAACGTACTTGGTAAGTTGGCAAGAGAAACATCATTTCCCACAATTTTTTGTTCCGCCCTGCCCCCCCCCACTGAAGTACACGAATCGATGCTCTTTGTTCCTCCTTGCCGTTTTCAAATCGTGATTTATCGTAATTTGTATGACATCTTGGGCATCCTCATCATGTCTTCACACTCCTTCGTGTGCAAGCACTCTTTTTCGTTGGCCCATTGCACTCACCAGGCTGCGAGCTAGGAAAGCTACTTGGTGATGGACGGTCCAATGGACGGTGGTATTGAATGGTCTTGATGGACATTCAATGGTATGATATGGCAACATATGGCAACCCACCAGATCCACCAGTACATAAACAGTATTTCTTAAAATCAACTTGTACCTTTGCTGCAGTGTCATGTCACGATCATTTCATGTCTTGCTGATGCTTACTGTACTGTGTGCTGCGGGTTTGGCACTTCACGTCACTTCACAATTTCAGCCTTCACGCGGGAATCCGTCGGCTTGGGACACTTCTGGAGGTATTCCAAGAGCTGGACCTGCGCACCAGCCCGACCTTTTGCGGAAGAGCTTGGTGATATCTTGGTGATGCCTTGTAGCATGTGACATTCAATGGGGAGTGGACTCCAATTAGATATGAAAAACAGGGTGTCAGAACAAGTCATCCCGAGTCACACCAATTCCTGCCAGATTGTTGACATTTGTTGACCAATTCTTGTCATCTACGAATCATCGTCCCTGTTCGCATCGCACCACGCCTTGGTGCTGCTGGGCAGCTTCTCAAGCTCGGTGGGTGGCAGCTGTGCTAAGCGCTCCATGTTGGCTTTCTGCTCCTGGCATCGAGTGATTTTTTCGAAAAAATCAAAGGATATTGAATCGGATATTGAGTATTGTTGTTATTATAGTAATATTCAGTGGGCAAACTTGGGTTCGGTGGTATTTCATGGTATTGGAGTGGGTGATGAATCTTGATGGGTGGAATTTTCTGGATCATGAGTTGGAAACAGCCAGTAGATTGTGTAAGTGTCCTGGTTGATATGTTTAGGTTCTTGCCACTCGCCGGCACATGCAAAATTGGAAGGCAACGACCAGTTCCCCGTCCTCAGTGAATGTTGGGGCGGCAGGGGCCTGGATGCAAAGGGAATGGGAGTGGATGCAATGCAATGGAAATGCCAATGGGCTGCAACCGGATTTTCCATCCGATTCCATCCAGTGGCCTGCGGCGTCTGCGGCATCGGCGCCATTGGAGCCTGGCTGAATCGCTGGCTGCGTCGCTTTGCGTCGCTTTGCGCTGTGCAGCGACTGTGCAACACTCTGGTCACTCTTGTCGTCTGAGAGACTGGCCGTCATGGCCATTGGAGCCATTGGAGCCATCGGCCTCGGAAAAGTGCACTGGCAACTCGTTTCGGCTCTGCTTGTTCTAATTGCGCTTTGTGATTTGGAGATGCAGAATGATGAAATATGGCAGTATTTCTTTTCCACTGGTCACTGCTCTGTGGTGTGCTCTTCCCTTGCTCTTCCCATGGCCATTTCTCTAGGCTCCCGTACCGTGCACCCATTGGAACACCACCGAATCCCATGGGTGGCATGGGAGCGAAACCGCCCGGAGGCCTTGGCCGAGACGGTGACCAAGGGCTCTTGGCCCATGACCCGATGGCACCATGGGACTGAGATACTTGCGAGTACTGGCGATGACACATGGGTATCATTGGCGTATGATACGCACAATGACTGTGATTGACTGTGGTGTGGTGCAAAATGAACGCTTCCAAGTACTTGGCCAGCTTCAAAGTTGGTCGTTGGTACGGTCTACCAAACAGATCAGTGAGGCCAAGAAATAGCACAGTCTGAAACAAACGCCTGGGGGAGGAAATCAAGTAAGGCAGGCAGTCAGTGAGTCTGACCAAGTGTTTTACAGCCTGAAAATACTGGATCTCAGTCACTGCAAACATTTGACTCATTTGATAAATATGACTATGACTGATAAAACACAGTAGTATCACTAATATCAGCGCATCACCTGCTAATTTCTTCGCTATCAATTTCCATCCCCTTTTCCCTTCATTGTCTCTGTGCTTCGGGCGGCAGAAACGGCAAGGGCTGACCTGCGCAGGTCGGCTAAGCTGTGAGTTTGCCATACTGACTGGTGACCCTCTGAAATTTTTGGATAATGTGAGAGGGCTGGGACTTCATGCACTGGATCATGTTCATCAATGAAAAACACATGGAAAAAATGGGAAAACAATGACAAACCACCAACTTTGTGAGCGATGCTGTGCTGGTGGCATAAGCCTGTCATTGCTTCATTTTTGTCTGCGCACATTCTGTACAGGTGCCCTAATGGCGCCTGCGCCGCCAACACGTCAGCTTTGCGTGTGGAAAAACAACTGGGCTGAAGAAACGTCAAGAGACGTTTGCGATTCGATTTTGGCAGAAATCCTCTCGGACCACTCCAGGACATTCCGCGGATTGTGACTGGATGCCACTGAATGTCTACATATCTAGATGTATATGGCTAGCCGTATCTAGACGTGTCTAGGCTAGGTTGTTATAGATAAGTTATAGGTTGTTCAGGATTTCCATCCGTGCACCTGCAGTCTTGCATAGACTGCCAGCCAAGTGCCATCTGATTGCTTGCATCTCTATGCAGGGCGATTTTGAAACCGCTGCAAAGAGGAGCGTGGAAGCCAAGCAAAGTATTTTACATTACATTTTATTCACTGAATTGGAATGTTTCAATACTACAAACCTTGTCGATAGCTCAACTTGCCAATCAAAAGGCACCAAACTAGGCATTGCAGTTTTGCCAAGTCGCCTCAGGTGACCTAGTGGTGGCTACCTGCCGGCAACATGGCGATTGACAATTGACACGGATTTGTTTCGTCTTCTCCCCGTCTTTTGGAGGGAGAACCTTAGAATACTGTATATCTTTCACATTCTTTCATCATCTTTCACCCTTTGAGCATGCAATGAAGTCATCAGCACACTGACGCCCGGACGTGTCATCCCAATAATCGAAGAGGGTGTTCAGCCAGATGTGCTGCAGCATCTCCTTGGTGCAGTTCAGTTTTCCATGAAATCATAGGCATCCTACTGGCAGAAGCCCAAATCGATTCGATCTCAGCTCCTTGCTGAACATGTCTGTCTCCTAAATTAGTTCTCTGCAAAGCAATGCGTTTAAAATCCAACTGCTGCCAAGGGTCAGTAGCATTGAGGCGTTCGGCTGGGTCTCTTCGAATGCACTGATTGAGGAAGTCCTCACCGCCAGGGTTTTGGGAAAAGGAACTGGCGGAAACCGGCACAAAATGCACAAACCAAATTGCCAATGGGTCGCAATAAGTTGCATTGTGGGGGAGTCCTTGCACTCTCCGCTCACTTGCTCCGGCAGTGGTGGCGTCTCCTGGAATCTATTGTGATGGCCCACTCTGGATGCACAGCTGCACTGGGCACAGCCAAGTCTAGCTTTGCAAACCAAACTCCTCCTTGAAATGGGTTGTCTGACAATTCATGCAAAATTATATTAAAATCATGTCTAAGTCAAACCAATCTGTTTTTGTCCCCAACCTTCAAGTTAACCCACCTTGGAGGTCGTGGTATGAAGCCATCCCTGTCCTGTGAAAGACCGATCTTCACCAGTGCTGCCATCTGATGCCTGCCCATTTTTGCAGAGGTCTTGAGGACAAGGCTGTCACAGAAAGTTGGACATGTTGGACTGGCAAAACTGTTGTGAAAACAACAATCTGGCTGCCAAGCCACTCAAATCGTCCCCATGGCACATTGGCAGTGCCCATTTCCTTGGCCAAGACGAATGCAGTGATGATCTGTAAGGAATCAACAAAATCACACTTTTCACTGATGGCATGGCAACGTCGCAAAAGGGTTCGATCAAGGAAGGGGTTGTGTTGGTGTATTTTGATGATGATGATGATGATGATGATGATGATGATGATGATGGAGGACAAAACACAAGAGGACTAGGTGCAAAGAAAGTCAGAAGAGGCTGCTGGAATTCAACGATTACAACGTCTGTTTTGCGCCAGGCAGCGATGACGACACAACCGAAGCTCCAGAGATCGGCAGCGCGGCCGTAACGGGAATGCGCCAAGACCTGGGGCACTTGAGCCTCTGGAGACTCTCCAAGCACAATTTGACAGCCGCGTCATCGCACTTGTCAGATCCGGGATCATCAACCCATGGAAAAACTGAATTGTAAATGATTGTAATGTATATCTTTTTCTTTGATATATCAATATATTGTATTCACGAAAGTAACCAGTAGTGATTGCACAATCTCCATGGTTCATTGGTGTTTTGGTGGACGTTCCCGACCCCTTCGTTGGCCTCTGGTGCCATCCAGGGGATGGAGCCCCGCATGGTATGCCTGGAGGCGGCATCACCGCTGCGAATAATTCTGAAATTTAGATGACTTAGATTGATATTACATTGATATCAGTAATTGATATTAGATTGATATGATATCCTTCTCCTCAGCTGGCAGCACTTCAAGACCCACAGCTTCACGATATCTGATGACATAGACTTCAACCACCAAACATCAAAACTTCGAGGCACGTCAAGGTCTCGTCGGTGCGCTTGGAGCAGCCGAAATCCGCCAACTTCACCGTGTCACCTGAAGAATTTGGTGCAAATCAAGCATGGATACACATGTAAAAAAAACAGTATGGGCTTTCGAATGTTTAGGAATCCCCAGCAAAAGGAGAAATTTTCGCCCATGCCAAGCAAAAAGGTTCAGAATGCACATGAATGCTGAAGTTTCACACTTCAGCCTTCGGCCTTGAATATCCAGCAAGTTCTTTGAAAAAACACCTGTTGCTAGAGAAGTTTTGACATCATATCCCACCCAAGATCACCAAACTTTGCCAAGGTGCCATCTCCAATGAGGATGTTGCTCCCCTTGATGTCTCGATGGATCACAGCTGGCTCCCTGGTGTGGAGGTACTCCAGCCCTTCCTCACTGCACCCAGTTGTTGCAATCTCAACATCAGAATTTTGCAGATAAGAGATCCAAAAAACACAGGGTCTGCATGCATCCCCACCTGCTCTTTTCAACATGTCTCGCATGTAGTACCGAGACAAAACTGTTGATTCTCTTCTGTCCTCCTGACTACAAGAGACCACGAAGTAATTCCAAAAAGTCCATGGTTTGGCACTGTTCATGCGGAACAGAGTCGGGAGAGTCTCGTTTCAGCCATGGCATGTTTCCCCAATGATTCCCTGGACAGACAGAGAGTAAGCCTTGGGTCGAGCAGCTAAGGTCTGTCGTGCGTAGGAAGCCATTAGGCTCTCCGAAAATGCTCCGAAATCGTTCAGGGCCTCCGGAGTCCAAGCAATTTGGCTGTGGCTCAGTTGAAATTTCGTCATCTTAGCACAACTTTTAGTCAGAAATGTTTAGACAAACAATGCAACCGGGAGCTGCTGAAAGTGCTCCTTCTGCAGCCTTTTTGTATCTTGGATTTGTCTCCATGGATCCCTTTGGATCCCTTGGATCCCTTCTATGTTTTGTTCCTTCAGAATCACAAGGTGTGAGAGGCGGGCCAAACTGCTTGAGAAGGCGTGTAACGAAACATCCTCAACAAGAAAGGACAGTCTGAAAGTCTTCTTCTTTCACTCGCATGAGGTCTCAACAGACTACCCCTACAAACAGTTGCAAAACTTCTGCATCATTTTGCTTGCCCGCTTTTTGTGCCTGAGTGATGCTGCCACCAGGCACGTGCTCCAAATATAAATAGAGGCATTCGTCCAAATAGTCATGCCTTTCGTCGAGGAATGAGGGGTGGGCACATCAACTTTGGACAAATCTCCAAAATCTCCGATCCAAGCAGGGCGGCGGCCAAGGTGCCCCAAATACTCCACGATGTGCGGGTGCTTCAGTGCTTTCCTTGGCTGGATGCGGCTTCCGAGAGCCCCAGATTTGTGCCGAGGCTGAGATCTGCCAAGGCTCATGATGTTCACCTCGTTTTCCAAGGATTCCTGCGGAAGCTCAGACGGTCTCACCCGAGGGAAAGACGTGACTTCTGGTTTGAATATGTTTGAATGGAAGCGCCAAAATCTAGAGATCTGTTTTTGCCTGGACAGCAATGGGTCCCTAAAAGCAATCTACTCTCATTTCTGTCAACCGAGTCCCGTGTCCCAAACTATGACCTGCGTGGTATATGTACATATAATATATACATACACAAATAATATACACAATATATGTATATCTGTATGCACCTAGGCTGAATCTTGCGATAGTAAAAGCGATTGGACTGCTGAGTCAATCTCCCAATGTTTTTGAAGGATATTGCCTATTGCATCCTATTGCATCCTATTCCCGTTTTTGCCGTTTTTGCCCACACCATCCGTGGCCATCCCTGGTGTCACGGTCCCGAAACTTTGCATCACGGCGATCAGAAGAGTTGATCAGCACCTGGTCCAAGGCAGCAAGGCCGGGGGTTCAGTTTGATCAGCAGAGGGTTGTATCATTTTCAGTGTTTCTCCATGTTTTTCCATGTTGTTCATTGAGGTCTTACTGAATCTACACTGAACTTAGATTGAATTTGCTCTGAATCTACACACCATCAGCGGTTGTCAACAAGTCAAACGTCCAAAGACCGGCAGCATCCCTTTTTGAATCAAACACCTCGCGACAAATGCGGCTTCCTATTTTTGGAAGCTCAACGCAAATGGCCTTTGCCACAAGCCGATTGAACTAACAGAATACATGGCGGAGGTGACGTCGGTTGTGTTCGACTGACATTTGGTGAAGGCGGAACTGGCAACGGATCTCAAAACAGGTCTGGCCGTCATTGGAGTCATCGGGTCAAATAACACTTCTTGGAATTGTTGGGTGCTCCAATACCACGTGGTCGATCATCTACCAACATCCCTTTGAAGGCCTCTATGGCGTACTCTTTTGGGCCCATCTGAAGCTTTCAATGCGCTGCCACACTAATCCGCCTTCAACATGGGAAGTGGATCACAGATTGTCTCATCCACCGGACTTTGATACACAGCTCGCCCGACAAGCGAAGTATGAAACACTTGAATGTGGATCATTATGGATCCAGGGTCGCTGCTCTCACTGATATATCCATTCTTGGGAATTTCCGCACAATGTCGCACGACATGCACGAAACATGATAAGAAAATCTAAGAAATTCTGACACGAAACGGATCAATCCAGGATCCATGGTAGAAGATGGGACTGCCCCGAAGGCAACCAACGCAAACTGGTTTGTTGCCTCTATACCTGGGCGCTAAGGTAAACCAAGGCGAAGCAAGGCGAAGGGTCTTTGACATGCACAGGATGTGCTCTTAAAGGGCCCCGAGTATGTTTCAGTAGTTCGATTTTTTCGACTTCCACTGTGCTCCAAACACTTTGTTAAAGTTGATCCAAACCAAACTCAATCGTACCTACGCACAGGGATGTACAGAGTCCTTGGCCTGGATCTGATTAAATGCTTGCAATAACTTCATCCCTGCGTGCCGGGGAATCTGAATCGGAGGATTCGCAAAACAATTGACTTCAGGGTAAACATGGCGACAGCATCAGTGGGTATCGCGGTATCTGCAGAAGCTTAGAGATATATTTATGATTATTTATGCACGCATACGGCTGTGTACGGACGTATGCATCTCATGGGTCGTCAAGTCTGATCGATCCAGGCTGCAATCAAATACTTAGAGACGCCCTTAAACCTATTGCAAAAGCTTCTTTAGCCGCAAACGACTACAATGCCATACATGCATGTACGGTAGGTATGAATGCATGAATGAATGAATGAATGAATGAATGAATGAATGTGAATGTGAATGTGTACATTGTAGCTAGTGTGAGTTGATCGTGGGAGCATCTTTCCCAGAAAAAAGGCGCCACGATTCTCCCTGATTTCTATGACAAGATGCACATGGAGTGACGAGCAAAGAGCTGCCTCACTGACCTTCCCAAATCTGCAAAGAATGGGATCGAACTCCCTGAACTGGTCTGATGCCCCACTTTTGTCCAGATTCATCACAGATTCATCTTGATTCAGGCGTCGCTATCCATTCAAGGCGACATTGGTGGGCCATGATGTGTCGTTCAAGTCTCTCTCCTGTCACATCCACTGATCTGGACCCTGTGCCCTGCTGCGCCTGTTTCAGTGCACAAAGGCCATGAACGGCTTGGAAAACGTGGTGGTGAAGTTCCTTAGCAAATGGACCAGTCAGCAATGATTGCAAGTTACGAAACAAACCCAAAAATCGTTCCAAATCCCTCATTGCGCCACAGTGTGCCACAATAGCCACTATTTCTGAATCCATATTTGTCCATACTTGCACTACTTCCTTTCGCTCAGATTAGGCAAGGAGCGGCAGGCTCTTAGTTGTGAATGTCGCAGCTTTGTAGAAGGAGCTGGTGGCGTGGTTTTTCCAGGAAAAAACTTCCTCGGAAGGGGAGGCTCCATTGTCACTGCGGGTGTCTAAGATCCTCTCAAGCCCGTCCAGCCAGTGGTCCAATGGAGTCCTGTCATCACCTGCCTTGTACTTACTTAGTCCAAACATTCCATCGTTGCCTGTCTTTACTGTTTACTGGCCGTCTACTTGGGCACTTTTTCTCGGGTCCAACGAGAGCTACGGCGCAGATTAAGCGGCCTGCAGCAAGCAATGGTCCACCAGCTCCAGCATGCGATGACGCTGGGATGCAGGCTCCCAAAAGCATGCTGCCAAAGCCACACCGTGGCAAGTGAGACTGTTGAGACTGTTGAGACATGTTGAGACATGTTGAGACTGTGGCTTGCTGAAGCCTTCTGGATCTGTGTTGGGATCAGTGTGAGGCAACGACTAGTGACTGAAGGGCTTGTCTAAAACGGTCACAGATACAGAGGCACTAAGCACAAAACGTTTGTGAAACAAACGGACCTAGAAAGGCCCGGCTACCCAGATCTTTTGAACAAAAAATGCAAGTTGTTTGCCTGCGAATCAGATATCTGCAAGGACTAGAAGGATCTGGGCATCTACTTTCCATCTACTTCTGCACATCATCGTATCGTCATCTGCACATCATCTGGCATCCATCTCTTGCTCGTATTCCACTTCCAATCTGGGACCCTTTCTCCTCTTCTTTTTGGAGGGGCCGCTCATGTCCTCCAGGTCAGCCATGCCAAAACCACCCTCCATCTCAACTTCCTCCACCTTGTCCTCCAAGTCATGTTCCCATTCCTCATCATCTTCACCCAAGTCTTCCACAAATTCCATGTCACTTTCATCTTCCTCCAGAAGTTCTTGCTCGTCTTCCTGCTCAGCATCTTTGTCCATGACGCTGTCGAACTGTTTCTTGGGGAAGTTGTAGATATCCTGGGTCAAGTGAGCTTAACTGAGTCAGGAAAAGTTCTGATTCTGGATGAATAGCACGTTAGAGCAGTATGCACCAAAGCAATCCAGGACAATTCTATGCCAAAACATAAGTTGCATGGATGCTGCCAAATGCTGCCCAGAGTCTCCATAGGTGCCCTGTTTCAATCTTTCAAGAAGCTCTCTCTCGATAGCCAAATCCACTTTTGCAGCTGTTTCTGCTTTCAGTTCTCGCGTGGCTTCTCGCTTCTCAGTCTTCTTCTTGATGGGCACAAGCTTGGGGCCACCCTTCAGAGCCAGCTTTCGCATCCTGGCAACGGCAGTTTGCAGCAATCTGCCGCATGTCTCTCTTACTCTACTGTGATACATGTAAGGAACAATGACGGCAACTCCTGTAAATAGATGCTAATGACCCGCCCTTTTGATGCTTTTGCTCACCAGCAGCTTTCAATTTTTCTGTCAGTAGATTTTGGCTCGTACTTTTTCTCTTCATGAGTTTTATCCTGGTTTGCTATGCCTTTCTCCAAGCTTTCCATGTCAAATGAATGCCAGTCACCACGCATTTCGAAGCACCTGATCAACATCTGGCGCATCTTGGTGAGCCGTTGCTTGCAACGATTGATGACTCGATCTGGCCAGTACTCGAGGTGTTTGTTGATCTGCTCCAACGCTTGCAGGAAATTCTTGGACAACTTCACCTCAGGTATCTCAGTAGTTCTCAGTTCAAGTGCAATTGTAGGTTGGAGTTACAAGAAGACCGTCTTCCTAGCAGTTCACCAGCTGCCTCCTTGGAATCAAAAAGGATAAACCAGGTAGCTGAGGATTTCATAAATTACTCACTGAACATGTTTGCGATGTCAGGTCAAGCTGCTCTTTCCCACAAGTTCTTGGGTGAATGGGCCCTCTCCACTGTTTTCATGTAGAGGTAGTTGATGCCCTCTTCCTCGATGATGGTCGCATATTGGCTGTTTGCCAGCGGGCACGAGTTCTTGTTGCAAAGGCCCGTCACATTGTATTGATTTCTACCTTGCAGTGTCATGGAGATGGATCTGCATGCATGGTGACAAACATGGCAAGCAGCAGGAACACGGCATGAAAAGAAAACAAACGGTTCTTATTACGGCTTGGTCTGAACAAGTACCTAAACGAATCCGGAAATGGAGAACCAACATTGAAAATACATGAAACTGAAAATACATGAAACTGAAAATGCAGAAGTTACGCCGGAATGGAAACATGGGAAACATCCCAACTTCTGACCGTTCTGACCAGGCTACAGAAGTCTTGCTTTGGCGTCTTCCACCTCACCTTGAAGGAGCAAAAGCCCTCGCCCAAACAAGCCCAAATGGTTTCATCGTTGTGCATGGCCGGCGCAAACGGAGGCCACGGACAAGCTCCCTACACTGCAGCAAAACAAAACAACCACTAAATGCCATTCAATCTGATTCTGTGATATGTAGGCATGTTCCGGTATACAATCAGGTATGTGACATGTGGCTTTAGTTTGGTACGAAACACATTCCCGCAAATTCGCTCATGAATCTTCGAATCGTTAACATCTTCACATGTTTGCTTCAGATGGTACCGTATCTGCAGGTTGAGATGCGGCGAACCAGGATTTTGAGCCATCAATGGGCACAATTCTCCTGACACCTTCAAGGACACATCAAAGCTTGGCAAATGACTGGAAAAAAGAGAGGATCATTGATTATATAATACTTTGTGCTTTCAACTCTGTGTTAGTGTTCGTAGGAGTACCACTTGCAATAGAAATGGATACTGCATTTTTGCCATCACAGATGGTGCTACTAGCTGAATAAAACAGAGCCTGCTGCCGCGCCAAGGATCCCGGAGTGAATCAAAGTCGATCAGGACACTTCCATCGAGTTCCTGGTGGAAACCGAGTGGAAAAAGCAAGCGGCAAGCGGCAAGCGATACGAAATGATACGAACAGCTGAAACACAATGTTGACTGCTTTCCTATCAGCTCCTAACACCAGCTTGGCAGAAAGATATCTCCCCTGGCCTTCGGCTTCTCTTTGGCCGGAGAAAATGCTCTAATTTGTCCGTCTTTTTGACCTTGGTGTTTCCATGTTTGGGAACCACGTCCACATTCTTCCATTCCAAAGATTGGATGCTTTTGGCACCATTGGCCATTTGGCAACCCCCCATCTTGGGCCCTATCTGACGCTATTTTGAATACTAAGAGCTGCACCGTTGCGGAGGATGGCGTAGTGCGACTTGCCCTGGCTGTGGTTGTCCAGGATCTCTTGCGCACTCAGCTCCTGAGCGGCACGGATTCGGCAGAGATTCCTGGGAGCTCTGGATCTGCGAAACGCGGTGAAATTCGGAAAGAAATGGAAAGAAACAAAAAACGATAAGAACCGAGAGTGAACATTTTGCACTCTTTTGCACTTGCCTTTCAAGGCAAACTTTACCATCTTGCAATGTCATGATGTATTTCATGTTGGTTTGAATGTAGACCTCCTGTGGCTTAATGCGCCCGTTCCCATTGGATTTTTCCCCTCCTTCAAGGCATCGATACCTCAGCAGCAGCATCATCAGCGTGTCGGGTAAATCCCACTAGCCAATAGATGTTCCATTCCCAGCTGCTGCATCACTAACCTACTACCGGTTGATGAACCATCAGTGGGTCCTACCCCCAAATGTATCTTTTTTTCAGGCTGCTAACTAAATGGACTATATAATTGCCAGCGCAACAAGTACTATTGCGGACAGGCAGTTGGAATTTGAAATATTGATTTAATTGAGTTAGAATATGAAAATTTAAATAGAACCCAATATTCTCGACAGTACACTTAGAATATGGATTCAATAGTGCAGTTAGAATATATCTTAACAATATATAATATACATATGATAACTGTCTGTCCGCAAATATATATACTATATACTGTATATATATATACTGTATATACATGATAATCATACATATTACTGTGCTGAAGACATTTGTAGACTATATTCATGCGCATGTATCTAAACAATTGCCGTATATATCTGAAGATCCATGTGTTGTACTATGTGCTGTACTGTGCTGTATATATATATATATATATGTGTATTCAAAAAACTGCTCATTTGAGTGCAGATAGAATAGACTTTGGACGGACATCAAAAAGATTCGGCAAATACCACGTGTTTTGCGGCTAGAATATGGTTGCAACAGTGCAAACAGAATCGTAGATTCAAATTATGTTGGATCACAATGCAAACAGTTGTTCTTCACAACCAAAAGTCAAACCTTTCAGGAAAATCACCGAAATCATTTGGAAATACCAAGTGTTTTGCAGTTGCAATCTAGTTCCAGCATGTTGCAGCAGTGCAAACAGAATCATAGATTCAAAATATGTTAGATCACAATGCAAACAGTTGTTCTTCACAACCAAAAGTCAAACCCTTCAAGGAAAATCACCAGAAATCATTGAAAAATACCAAGTGTTTTTGCAGTTAGAATACCGTTGCAGCAGCGCAAGCAGAATCGGAGATTCAAAATATGTCAGACCACAATGCAAACAGTTGTTCTTCATAACCAAGCGTCAAACCCTTGAAAATCACCAAACTCATTGAAAAATACCAAGTGTTGTTGCAGTTAGAATATGGTTGCAACATGTTGCAACAGTGCAAACAAAATCATAGATTCAAAATATGCTGGATCACAATGCAAACAGTTGTTCTTCACAACCAAGCGTCAAACCTTTGAAAATCACCGGAATCATTGGAACATACCAAGTGTTTTTGCAGTTTGAATAGGGTTGCAGCATAAATCACAGTGCAAACAGTTGTTTTTCTTAACCGCACGTCAAACCCTTCAAAAAAAATCACCAAAATTATTGGAAAATACCAAGTGTTTTTGAAGTTAGAATATGGTTGCAACATGTTGGGTTTGCCGGGGGGGTTTGCCGAAAGTTTGAATGAGTTTGCAGAAGGGTAACATATGTTAAGATAATTTATGTCCATCCGCAGCCCTTTAGTAGGAGGAAATTTCATGGTATTTGCAGTGTTTTTCATTGTTTTCACATAAGCATGTTCTAGATGTTGGCATGATCAGGGATGATTGTTTGAACAAGGTCCATGTGTTGCGAACAANGGTATTTGCAGTGTTTTTCATTGTTTTCACATAAGCATGTTCTAGATGTTGGCATGATCAGGGATGATTGTTTGAACAAGGTCCATGTGTTGCGAACAATTTTTTTCGCGGGATCCCGCGGAAAAATTAGCATGATCTTTGTACTTGAGAATTGTTGCAACAACAACACATTTGTGTGTGTCATTTCAAAAAATCATAGTTAGTTTTCCTTCGGAGCCATGTTGAGTTTCGATGAATTGTTCGAATGTTTGGTTCTATTGATCGCTGCGGCGAGCCGGGAAGTTGGGTAAGAACGGTGCAAGACTTCAAGGAAGTCACATCGATCCACTTGGTTTGTCCTAATTTATCCCAACACCCTGGACTCGACAATGTGGCGAAGGCATTTAGAGACTACCGCGAATCTGTTGAAGACAGAATCGCGCCGGCTAGTGCCTTCCAGGACACCTCATGGCTGACTGCAGACTGAAGCTCAGAGAGGAAAAACAAAGGNCTACCGCGAATCTGTTGAAGACAGAATCGCGCCGGCTAGTGCCTTCCAGGACACCTCATGGCTGACTGCAGACTGAAGCTCAGAGAGGAAAAACAAAGGCAGCCGAAGATTGCAGGACAGCTA
>BGPT01003523.1:6832-33579 GCA_003297045.1 Symbiodinium sp. clade C Y103 | reverse complement strand
TTATTGAAAAAGATGTCTCAAATTTCAACGGTCAGTATTGAAAATCTAGAGGTTGATTTCAATATATTGATCCTATTCAATATCCGATGCTCAGGGTACAGTAACAACTACAACGACACCACAGCTACAACTACAACCAGAACTACACCACAACTGCACTACAACCACACTACAACGACGCTGCAACTACATTATAATGACAACTACCATTACATTACAACTACAAGTACAACTACACTTGACATCACACTACACTACACTACACCTACAGCTACAGTTGCACCTACACTACAACTACACTACACCTACAGCTACGACTAAATTGTACCACAACCACAACTACAGCTACATCTACAACTACAACTGCAAGCACAACAGCACTGCGCTGCCTCCAGCAACGTGTCTTTCCATCAGTGGGTTTGTCTACCATTCCTAACTCACAGAAAACCAACCTCTCCTATAGGTTTTCTATTTTTGAAACATCCGCCACCGCCTTGTGCTGTGCTACTGGTACTGCATGTGACTAGCAGTTTGCATACACACACACACACAAAGGGCGCAGTAAATGACCATTGTCATAGTAGCCGCCAACTAGCATGGAAGCAAGCATGCCCTTGTTGACTGAGATGCACCATTGGACAAGCCAGGATCGGAGCAAATCCGACAGCCAAGGCACAAATGAGCTTTGTTTTTCAACGGAGAAGTAGCATTGGTCGAAGGAGGTGCTCGGTCGTTAGTCCTGAGGAAGTTTGGCGCGCCACATCTTTACCGGATCCAAAAGCACTGTGGAACTGGTTTTCAAGAGGCGTGGTTAGAAAACAACACAGGCAGACACATTCATGACAACAATCCAAACCGTGTAGTGACATATATCGACACAGGTTCGCATGTATAATAACAGATGTCGTATGTACAAGTCAACACTTATTCACTTAAGATATGCTTGACGCATGTCCATCTTCCGGTGGCCGAAAGGATCTGCCTCGAGCTGGAGCGACTACGTTTCAACCTCGACAAGCACAAATGCGAGGTGGAAATGTACTGACCAAAGGTAATCAGGATTGAAAACCAATTTCTTTGACACATGCACCCAACTACTGAGGAGACGAGCGCAAGTAAAACACAGACACGCGTATGCTCAACCAAGAAAAAGAAAAAAGGAGGAGCTCTAAGTGCAATGCTTCCTGTGTTGGCAACAGGCGACGGGAACTCAACGGTTAGCTATAAATGAAACCCGTACCTCTGGTTTAAAATACAACCCAACCCATGCTGTTGAAACAAGGCGCCCCGTCTCCTTCTTTGTGTCATCCCGCAGCATTGGCCTGGAAAGCCCCATGCTTCGATGACCACAAACAACTGAGGAGACGAGCGCAAGTAAAACACAGACATGCTTAGGCGCCGCCGAAAAAAAAATACTTTCTTCGAGTGATCCCCACCATGAATGTGATACAGATATTGACATTCTTTCTGGCAAAACTTTCTGGCAGGGAAAAGGAGGAGAGGACAACTCTGATGAAATCTAGAGACCTTGTGTCTCTAGATTTCATGAGAGTTGCCCTCTCCGCATTCTATCTGGCATTTTCTCTGACATATGCTCTGCCATTCTATCTGACATCTGTTCTGACATTCTATCTGACATGCTTTCTGGCATTCTATCTGGCGTTCTTTCTGGCATTCTATCTGACATTCTATCTGGCATTCTATCTGGCATTCTATTCTATTTTGCATTCTATCTGACATTCTACGCTGTTGAGGTCCGGCGTTGTTGACTGGGATCGGGAGCTCGCTGTTGAGGTCCGGCAGTGCCCACTGGGACCTCGCTATTGAGGTCCGGCGTTGTCCACTGGGATCAGGAGCTCGCGGTTGAGGTCCGGCGTTTCTCACTGGGATCGGGAGCTCGCCGTTGAGGTCTGGCAGTGCCCACTGGGATCTTGAGCTGGCAGGGAGGTTTTCCACCCCCCCCTCCGTCCCCCCTGCGCAGCCATGGTAAAATCTAGTAACCCTCACCTAGCAGGTGGAGAAATAAGTCCAACGTTTCCGGTCATGGCAACAGGCCACATAAACTGGGAAAAGCAAAAAAAAAATCAGAAGACTATCTTCCAGAACGAAAATATTGACAACAATCAGGTGCACATGAAACCGTTACTTCTGATCTCACACACAATCCAAAGCACCCTTTTGAAACAAGGCTCCGTGATGTCGTCCCCTTCTTGCAGTCATCCCGCGGCAATGGCCTCGCAGAGCGACATGCTTGGAAATGGGAAAGATCACAGTTAAGTCCCACAATCAAGACGGTCCAAAAAAAAGTAGCGCAACAAGACCGCGACGGTATGTTTAATGGAACCAATTTCTTTGAGGGCGACGTCTGACAGAACAGCTTCACCCATTTGCAGCAAGACCTACAGGTCTACCAAAAGAGACACGAACAAGTGAAAACATGTCAATTGCAAACCCGTCGGAAACNCAGAACAGCTTCACCCATTTGCAGCAAGACCTACAGGTCTACCAAAAGAGACACGAACAAGTGAAAACATGTCAATTGCAAACCCGTCGGAAACCAGGCACCGTCCACGAGATGAATCAGGAAGAATGCGCCTCAGCAGGACGAAGCGTGTGAATGCAACGGCAAACACAATGAAGACAAAACCATAAACCAATGACATGTCTCCTCAACCACAACCCTTGATGGCGAGAGCGAAAGANGACGAAGCGTGTGAATGCAACGGCAAACACAATGAAGACAAAACCATAAACCAATGACATGTCTCCTCAACCACAACCCTTGATGGCGAGAGCGAAAGAAACAGAAAGCACCCAATCTGCGGCCAAACCTAGCATAAGAAGTTACTTTCCAGACACAGGTGTGGGACACCAAAGCAAGAATCCTAAATCGAAGAAGGTGGATCCAAACAGGTAAAAGTCAAGGATCAAACAACACACAGACNTACTTTCCAGACACAGGTGTGGGACACCAAAGCAAGAATCCTAAATCGAAGAAGGTGGATCCAAACAGGTAAAAGTCAAGGATCAAACAACACACAGACGTATTATATGAGTACGCAGCACACAAGCATTGTGTGCAAAAGTTATGACCATGGCATTCATGTCTTGTGTATTGCGTGGGTCGAAGGCATGCATGCAAAAATGCGACGATCCGGTAGGGTCAATATGCTTGAATAGAGGAAATGGGCTAGAGTATTGATGATCCCGTAGAACACAGTAAAGGTGGGTGGTTCATGTACGGTAAAATGATTGTGAGTGCCAGAGCCGGCAATACGGGTGTAAAGACGAACCTCACCCGTCGCAACCAAGGCACTTTCCCAAGAGTTCTGAGAGCACAGAGGAGCTGACAGACAGCTTCAGCGCAGACCCGTCGCAGGAAAAATCCATGGCCAGCGCTGCGAAAACACAACTATGCAGCAACTTCGAAAAAAAAACTGCGGCGAGAACCAGCACCTTTCTGCAGCAAAGACAAAAAAACGTCCTTTTCAAAGAGGACCAAGCAAAAGGCTCCAGGAGTCTCTAGGTATATATACATATATAAATATATGTATAAATATATATATATATAAAGGTAAATATAATATATATATAATAACATATATATATATATATATATAATAACATATATATATATATGTGTGTGTATGGCACGTCGTCCTGCCACGTCATTTCTGGAATATCTTTGTGTCATCGGTTTCTGGCATGAAGAGGATGAGAAAACAAAGGTTTCTAGACTTCATCCGAGTCGTCTATATACGACTATGTATACGACTATATATACAACTATGTACTCTACCAAAGAAAGTCCGATATAGACGACTATACGACCAGTACTACCGCACAAGACGATGACGGAAATTTAAAGATAGGAACCTTTTGGAGAGGTTGGTTGCTGTGAATGATGGATGGCAGAGCGAGCCGACTGATGGACCGACAAGTGGTTGGAGGCAGCGCAATGTAGTTAGTTCTAATGTAATGTAGTTGTAGTTGTGGTTGCCGTTGTAGCTGTAGAATGTTGTAGATGCAGTTGTGGTTGTAACAGTAGTGTCAGTGTAGTTGTAGTTGTAGTGAAAGTGCAGTGCAGTGTAGGTAGTGTAGTGCTAGTTGTAGTTTGCCCGTTCCGGTTGCCCGTTCCGGTTGCCCGGTTGGCCGGCTGACCGTGGCCCGGTTGCCCGTTCCGGTTGCCCGGCGACTCCTACTACAACAAGTAGTACTAGCACTAGTACTAGTACTAATACTAGTACTAATACTAGTACTAGTACTACTACTACTACTACTGCTACTACTACTACTACAACAACAACTACTACTACAACGACGACGACGACGACGACTACTACTACTACTACGACGAGTACTAGTACTAGTACTAGTACTACGACGAGATTACTGCTAGTAGTAGTACTACTACTGCGACTCCTACTACAACAAGTAGTACTAGGACTAGTACTAGTACTAGTACTAGTACTAGTACTCTACTACTACTACTACTACTACTACTACTACTACTACTACTACTACTACTACTACTTGAACCGTGGAACCGTGTGCCACGGTTCGGGCTCCACGGTTCCACGGTTTCACGGTTTCCACGGTTGAACCGTGGAACCGTGAACCGTACGGTTTCCACGGTTCCACGGCTCACGGTTGGAGAGTGCCCGGCTCCGCCCTTCTCTGCTTTTCATGCTTTTGCTTTTTTCTTGGATGTGTGTTTGGGCTGCCATCAAGTATTAGCTGCAGAAACCAGGACATAGAAATAAGGATGAACATCATACACGTGTCAATACAATGACTGCCGCACAATTAAAATTCGGCAATTTGTGGAGGGGACCCTTCTTTGAACTTCAAATTGCATTTTTTAGTAAAGAAAGTTGTCAAAAACTGGTCCGTTTGGGAAATTATTTTTTTCTCAAATCCTGATCTAAAAGTTATTGACATATTACTTTTTTGTTTAAGGGTGTTTGCGTGTAATTTCTTCTCTTCCTCCTCATGCTTTTCCTGCTTTTGNTACTTTTTTGTTTAAGGGTGTTTGCGTGTAATTTCTTCTCTTCCTCCTCATGCTTTTCCTGCTTTTGCTTTTTTCTTGGATGTGTGTTTGGGCTGCCACCACTATGACGGCGACTACTACTACTACTAGTTACTAGTACTACTACTACTACTGCTGCTGCTGCTGCTGCTGCTGCTACTGCTACTGCTACTGCTGCTGCTACTGCTACTGCAACAACTACTACTACGACTACTACTACTACTACTACTACTACTACTACAACTTGGTGGGGTTGGTTGGCTGACCGGTCAGCCGGCCGGCCGGTTGGCCGGTCGGTCAGCCGGTTGGCCGGCCGGCCAGCCGGTTGCAGCCGGTCGGCCGGTCGGCCAACCGGGCCCGGTCAACCGGGCCGGTCAGCCCGGTTGCCCGGTCACCGGTCAAAACCCCCCCGGTACCGCCCTTCTGATCATTTCATATCATGTCATATCCTATCCCATCAATAGCATATCATCTATTATATCATCTCATATCCCCATATTTAGGTGCTTCTACCTGACCTTTATCCCATAAAAATCCCATAAAAATCCCCATGAAGTCACCATTTTCCGATGGTTTTCCTATGGTTTTCCTATGGTTTACCATGGCATCGCCAGCCACCACCGTTGCCATCGCCAAAAAATCGGCAGGTCACCAGGTCTCTGTCTGCGCGAGGCGTTGGATGGCCCAGTTGGCGCCGATGAGGTCAGGGGCTAAGCCCTGGCAGCGCATGGAGCCCAGGTGATGGAGGGCCACCTGGGCGGTTGAGGCGAAAACCATGGAGAAACCATGGGTCATTGGATTGGTTGAAGGGAAAATTGAAACCGGAAACCCCTAGATTTCATGGGAAAATCCATGGTTTCCTGTAAATTTTCCCATTAACCAATCCAATGAATGGGATTTTCAGGCGAAAACATGGGTAACACATGGGATTTTCATGGAAAAACCAGGTTGAGATGAGTTAAGATGGAAGTTCATATGGAAGTTTTCACCTGGGTAAAGGTTGAGAGAAATTGGGAAGAATGAGGGGCCGAAGAACAGATCGGGATTGAACTCATCGCGATGTTTGGATTTACAATGTGTTTCGTGAAGATTGAAATTGAAGCAGCAGGGACCAGAAATGCGCCGCAAAAAAGTACTTAGATGAGAATCACGGCCCATCCCCGCCTCCCAGCTTTCGCCACATGCCTTGCACAAGGAATTCATGAAAATCACGTTGCGCTCCACACTTCTCTGCTTCACATTTTGCAGCAGCCACATGGAGGAGAGCCATGGTGGACCCGTGCCTGGTGATGCCGTGGATTTCACCGACCACAGCGGTAAAAGGATGGAGGATATGCCAAGAACAAGAAATCCATCAATCCATTTGTGAAGATGTCATTCAATTATATTCAATTAATATCAATAAATCATTTGTCGCAGTATGTTTCAGTAGTTTCAGCAAATATCTTGGCTATGAATCACGGTCAATCATTGCCAAACCATAGCAAAACCAAACTCACCGCAGCCAATGGTTGAGTACTCAGTCAGGTTCCCTCCCAGCGAAGTTCTGGTTGGATGTCCTCTTTTGAGTTTGAGTTCCACACTGTGTTCAAATCAACATGATCCACTGAAAGCAGAACAGTACTATATATGGATGCCGACGATCCAACTGACAGGAAGGGGAAACACACCTCTTCATCGACACACAAGCCTGCCCTATCCCATTGTCGGTCGGGGACCCTGTTTGAACAAAATCGATGTGGAGCAGGAACGGCCTCTCCTCTTTTTGTGTGATGGGTCTTGGCCAACAAAGCGAGCAAATTTTGCAAAATAACATTTGGAACTAATTCATACTAATTCCACATATCCAAACATCCAATTAATTCCAATTATCCAATTTCCACGGCAAATGCTCCAGTGAGACTGATATCATCTGATATCTACTGTACTTCCTGGCAGCATGGCAAGCCACATTCTGGAAAAAAAAGGCAAAAACCCACGGTCCACACCTGGCGACTCCGAAGCCATAGCCGTGCTGTAGCAAACAACCTCATGGAAATCGCGTTTTTTCTTTCACCCTCACATATGAGGCCTCTGGGTAATCAAACATGGACATCATCGACATCACCGACATCATCATCGACATCATCGACATCATCGACATCATCGACATCATCGACATCATCGACATCATCGACATCATCGACATCATCGACATCGTCGACATCATCGACATCATCGACATCGTCGACATCATCGACATCATCGACATCGTCGACATCATCGACATCATCGATATCACCGACATCATCGACATCATCGACATCATCATCATCACTGGGAAAGATAGGTCCCAAAGCTTCTCAAACCTTGGTTGGAAAAACCATGAAAAACCATAGCGGCGACCCATGATTCTTGCCGCCCAGCCACATTCATCTGCAATGCCTGATGGTGCGCATTCCTCGGATCGAACGAAGTCTATTGGAAGCATTGGGGGACCAAAGGTGACCAAAACACGAGCCTAAACAACAGCAGTTGTCTCACAGTGGGCCCAACTTGTGGGTGTTCTCTGCAGGGAATCACGGTAGCGCATGGGCGAGAAGTAAAGCAAATCGAATCAGTCAAGGCACCCTGTCTAGCTACTTAAGCCAAATTCGTGACAAAGAAACCATATCCAGTCTTTAAGCGACATTTGCCACAAGAAACAACACGCAAACACCACATCACTACGCGATACAAAGCCAACTATGGCCACCAAACAGTTTTGGCGTCGTGTCACCCCTGCCTTACCCATCCCTCATCACAAACTTGGCTTTCCGATCGGCATCTTGGACATTCTGAACATCCTGGACATCCATCAATCATCATCATCATCATCATCATCATCATCATCATCATCGTCCTCACCACATGTTCCTTCACATCTAGGTTTTCAAACGTCGAGCTGCATCAACAGCCCCGCAGCCCAAACTCCGCACGCCCCCAGAGCAGAGCTGCAGGTGATCGAATTCCTTGGTGCCAAAAGAGTTCAAAGGTTCCGTTGTTCTCCAAAGGGGATACAGTATATCCAACCAAGAAACCAGATATATAATGTATGATAGTGTCATCAATGTTCATCACTTATGATTGACTCATGGACATTTCCGGATTAGTTGGGATACACCATCTTACGCAATCATATTCGGCCATACACTAAAATTCATATCTACAACGGATGCCCAGCAAACCCGAACTCCTCACCAGCGGCCTACCCTGCCACCAAGTGTCCCTTGCAAATGCTGGGTATTGAATTCTTCCAGGAGCATGCAAGAAAAGAGCCACTGTTCACTGCATGCCTTGTGTTCGACAAATCAGAAACGGCACCACACTGCCCATATGTTAACATCCTCCAATCCTTTACCAACCCCAAATTTCAACAAATTTCCAGCAAATCCTACGAACATCATCTTCGAAACCCCAGTTAAGTTGATATGTGTTGCTTTTTGTTCCACCGTGTTTTCTCCCTTCAATTTCCGATATCTTCTATATTTCCACCTTGTTCTTTCTCCCCTGGTGCCACCCGGCAACCTTCACGTTGCACCCCACCCCAGTTGCACCGCAACGGCCCGTCCTTCACACAGGCCGTGTAGCTGATGACGTCCGCGCGCAGGGCAACGCTCCCGAAGTCCCGCAGCCACTGCAGCGCGCGGCACCAGTGGCGGGACGGAAAGGCGGCGACGGCGGCGTTGCGGAGGATGAGGTTTCCTGCCAAAAAACATGGGAAAAATGGGTCGGGATCCATGGGATTTTATACTGATTTAATGGGATGTGATACTGATTTGATGGGATTTTACATTCATTTAATGGGATTTTATACTGATTTAATTAATGGGATATGAATGGGATTAACGATATACCCTCTGGTTATAGATGATTTATGATGATTTTCCCAAACAACAATTACTCTCTGCTAATGGAACATGCCCGAACTAAATGGAAGCTTACAGCTGGGAAAAACATGGAAGTCAATGGGGCATTTTCCAGCAAGCCATGTTAATGAGGCAAATACCATTTTTTTGGTATTTAAATTCCTGAGACATATGCGTTCAAATGTTGTTGCTACATGTTGCTACATACTCACAAATCAAACTTATTATATTCATTATAGTCATTGATATGACCTCATATTAGATGTATTTATAGATTCTTGTTGGTTCTACCATGTTCTACCTATTCTTCGTTGGTGAAATAGTTGCTTCGCCCCCCAATCTTAAACACTCCCCCAAAGAAACCCTACTATGGGATATGATTTGATCTATTCATTTTGGCCCATAGTGGGGGTATTTGATATCAGGAGGATGGGATTATGTAAGAAATTAGCATACTGCGTCCCATTATAGTCCATTCAATCCCATTGAAATCAAATAAACAATTCCATTCACCATCAAAATCACGCGATTAGATGTTTATATATATATATATGTTATAAAACATGAAAATCCCACTGCAATCTCATTCAATCCCATTAAAAACCACCAAATCAAAGTAAGAGTAACATTAAAATCCGATTCAATTCACATGAAATCACAATATTTCCCCCATCTTGGTCCCACCAAGACCAGGCCAAAAAGACCATGCCATTCCCGCAAACTCCTGGACATGCGAGGGCCATCTGCAATGCTCGTTGCCAGTGCTGACTCCGGCCGTTGGCGACCACCATGGCACCTGATTTTGTCCGGAAGTGGTGGGAAAATCGACAGGAAAACCATGGGGAAACCCAGAGGACACCCCTATTTTTTTGAGTGATTTTTAGTGGCTTATCCTCTGGTGATGAGAGATTTCATAGGGATGTCATGGGATATACTAGGACTTACCCTTCTGGTAGTCAACCGTGACTAGCTGGGAAATGCCTTCTGAATGGAGGCTTTAGTGGGAAAAACCGTCTATAAATAAGGGATTTTCCATTGCCATGCTATGCTTGATTACCGGAGGGTGCCTATCTGCTTTCCACTAGAGTTTCCTGGCAATCAATCCATTGAAAGTCACGACGGATTTTGACCAACTTGATGTGTGGATATGATTGAATAGATTCCATGTGCATCAACATGGCATGAGCGTGATCTTTGCATACAATTTCGATCTTACCCCAAAAAAACATAGGCTTTCATGGTATTATTCATCTAAATTCAGAACAATTCACAACGGGTCATGCATCATCGTAAATACCCTTTCCACACATTACATACCGCTGACTGTGATGCTGAAAACTTCCAATCAATCACTGCAAATAGGTACATGAATGAAGGTTTACCTAGCCAGGTCAATTGCTGCATCCCACAGAGACAAACATGGACTTGTGGTGATTCCAAATGAGTCCTACGTGTGAAAACTATTTGGGGAACATGTTGTTCAACTGAGAGCACGACGATGCGCAAACAATTATCCAGTCAAGACGGGGCACTGTAAACACCAGCATCTGGCTGAATCAATGTCCTTGGTGCATCCGGGCGATTTTGAAGGTGCGCTGTGGCGCAAGCAGGTCCTCCCAAGAGTTTTCATCTACGTAGATAAAACACATAATCGCTCATGTCGAAAAAACAACGAATCTATCAAACGCATTTATTATATTCAATAATGATTGGGCCTCATGATTTGAATGGATGTTCACCACCTTGCTCTGGCATATCAAAAGGAAGCAACTAAATCCAATTTCTTGCCGAACTCAACACCATGAATGTTAGTTTATTAATTCACATTAACTCGCCCATCTTGTTGAGGGGATGGGATGATCAAAGATAAATCAATCTGCTTTTGAAAATCCCATGCCTGAATATGAGAGTAACCATGAGTAAACATACATTTCTGGACATATTCTGCTGGATTCATGAATTCAAACATTTCTTCTTTTTGAATCCATTCAAGCTGAACATGTTCGGCCATTCGAAAACGAATTCCCATCGATTCCCCATACCAGACCAACCATCATCATCACCATAAAACAAATGGATTATCATATCCCCAGTATACTGGACTATTAATATTATAAGCCATACTTTCAACCATTACTATAGACTATAATCTCAAAGAGTTGGATTTGTGTTATCATAATCAATCATTATATCTCCATTATTTCATCCATCATAATGGATTATTGCAGTATATCTCCATCATTCTATCAACCACCAGTTGTTTCGAACCTCCGTTGATGCCATTCCGTCTTGGCACCTCTGCAGTTCCTCCAGCTGCACGAAGGTCTCCTCCCATCTTCCGCGCTCCCCGCTGACGCGGATCCGCGTGGTTGCGCGCTTCAGCACCGGGGCCACCGGGAAAGTCGCCGCCATGGGCCATGGCAAGCTGAAGAATTGAAGCTGAGTCCAATGGAACCTGGCATTTTAGGACACCATTTTTTTCAAAAAAAACTATTGCATTAGATGTGTCATATGTGCTAGATTAGTCTATATTAATCAATCCAGTATATCTATATAATTATATATTTAAACAAGTGTATCAGTATCAGTATCAGTGTATGTGTATGTATATATGTGGCTTATATCTGCCCATATCTGGTTTGATGATGTTTGGAGATATAATTGGATCCCAAATTCTGGATATCGGATATGACTCTTAAGGAACGGGAGTTGATCCACACATCAACTCTTCCGAATGGAAATCTGACAAAACGTGATGCGTGGGTCACTTCTTGAGACCTGAGATACCACAATCACGAACGAATATACGAGTAATGGTTGGTGCTGGTTGATGCTTCCACACATGTTTCAAGCCTGTTCAACCCATCTGAAACTCAGTTGGATTCAGTTGGGATGATTTGGGATGATCCACAACCATGATCGAAGCTGGGACAGCGTTCGGAGTCTAGGGAGCGCTAGAAGGTGCAATGAGGCTACCTGATGAAGATTATGGAAAGGCCATGGCTAACTGGGGTTGTAAGTTAGTGAATCCTAGTTATACATGAGACAACCATCAGTATAAAAAAACTTACTAACCACGGCTGCTAACCAATCACTAAATGGGATGATCCTCCAAGTCGTTCTCATCCTGACAGACCAACATTTTCCAGGTTGGCTGGGCTCCATTCATCCCCTCAGGGATCAACCCTGGTACCAGTGGCTCTGGATGTCCTGGTAACATGGGAATTCGCCAGCGTTCCTAGCGATGCATTGCCCGGGCTCGGGTTCGGGGGAAATGGACGGTCGGGGCCTCGAGTTCTTGTGTGTTCAAAATATGTCATGCAGGCAGATCAAATGTGTGCTAATTTTAGGTACCCTCCGGTTATTTAACGTAGCTATAGTCAGCTATAGAAAATCACCATCAACAATAGGTAAATCATCACAAATAATCTATTAATGGGCACTGATGGGCAATTTTCCTTAGCTATGTTAATAACCAGAGTGTAGCTGCCCTGCCAACAAGGTATTCTTTGCGGCTGAGAATGTTTTTTTTTTCCCGCATGAAAACAGGTGAATATCAATCCATCAACCAACCACAGGGATCTTTTCCAGATTTTTTTCAAATGCTCAGGGCTCAGGGACTTCCAATGATGGGGCCCCACTCCCATAAGCTTCCCATTGCCAGAGCCCCCCCACAAAACAACATTGCCCGGGCTTCCGACGCTTTGCCTCGAAAAGGTCCCTAAAATGGGCACTTAAGTAGGATATGTAGGATGTTGTGAATTAAGAGCGCCAAACAAGGGCGCTTGCCCAGTGTTTACCTGCAAGTCTGCATTGGGTTGCGAGCCATGGTCACATGTTGTCTTTTCAATCACTCTGATGGACAAAATGGGTATACACCTGATCCAAGAGACAAGCCCATGTTCCATATCCGAGTCACGCATGTACCGCAAGCATGATTGCCCATATTTACCATCATCAAAAAGCATCATTGGTACATTATCTGTATGGTTAACACACACATATAATATAATAGTATGTCATGATATCATCTTGTAAAGCAACCATATCCAAGCATTTCCCATGGTCTGGACATGTTGGGCGCTTTCATTAACGCCAAGCGGCCAAGTCGTCCGCAGCCAAACGACGAGAACATTCCAAGGACCTACTCGGACGTTGCGTGGAGGGTCTCCCTGAAGTTGGGATATTATTGGAAAAAAACATATATAAATGGAGGATTTTCCGATATTAGGGATATAGTTGTGGAATGTTGTGGATATAATGGGTATAATGTGGGAAAGACAATGCCATAAACCTACCATTTGGGGATGGTTGAAATCGATTTTGGGCATGGTTTACTATTGGGCTTACCACACTGTAAAATTGGACTGCAACCATCTGAAAAAACACCGTTCAGTTTCGTAACAAAAATCTGGAGAAAAACTCGGAACACATCTCACCTATTGAAATTGCCAAATGAAGGATCTTTGACCATAATTATGGATCTTGCTCCTTAGAGGTTGGTGTAAACAAGCTAAAAACCACCGTGGGAAGCCAGGGATGGACGCCGCTAATTTACTTCAATATATTGTCTAACTAGATTACATAAAATCCCCAACCAGCAGAGTATGTGGCTCTGCAGGTTGGATGTTCCAATTCTGCTTTGATCTGTGCTTAATTCCCCAAGCTGTGAAACTTTGGATGTGCCATACAAAGCCGAGTCCTGACCTCAAGCGGATTTCATCCCCACAAGAAACGATCAGAACATAATTCACTACTGCTAATCGCTTGACTCGGCTTGTTTGTGTCTTGGTGTAGCATCAATTTGTCGGGAACCCACCAGTCGGATCGGAGTTGCCCACTCCATGGTCCATAACATGTTCCTTCAACGCGTTTTTTTTTCGTTCTGTTTGGGTATACTGGAGCATGATATTTTCTCTTGAAACAGTGGGTCTCCCAGAAACACCTGAACCATCCAACAGCCACAGCCGCGGACGTGGTCCCCGGGCCATTGAGGGGTGAAACTGCAACTCTCAAAGGCCTAAGCCGAGGCTTGGAGATGAAGGCACCAAGGGGAGGATCTTGAAATTGGGGATGCCAACAGCATCCAACATTTCTCACTGTTTGATAAGGGAAACCCCCTGGTTTTAGTGTACCTGGATTGTCAGAAATGCCCGAAAAAATGCAAGTGACACATTGGGAGGCGTATGGAGGTGCCCATCGTAACCGCATGCAATGATGTGTTGAATTCCTCGAATGGATGACAAAATTGATGCCGCAAATTCGGAAAATGTGTCAAAAAACATGAGCAAACACGAGACACGTGAGAACGAATCACAATTCAAAGCTGGATAAACATGGAATGACTAGCCATTGAAGACTGGGGGTTGCAGAACAACTGCTCAACATAGTTCTGTCCTGTTTTGGGGCAGTTGTCCAACACGTGAATTGCGCACAAGTTCCGGGATTTTCACCCAACCTTGACTATACCTGTGAATGTATTGTCCGCGTGCTCCGCAAACAGCACATTCCTTTGCAAATTAAAGTAATTCGCACCTGAAGAAATAAGCAAGTCTTGTGATGATTTGCAGAATATTTGTCAACATCGACCCCGAACACTACTACCCTTTGGTAATTTAACAGTATGGAAAATCACAATTTTAATAGGTAGGGGTATAAATCATCACAGGCCATGGCTTCCATAGCAAACTGCTAGATTACTGGAGACTACGTAATAATGTGGTAAATCCAACAATAAACAATCACCAAAACCACAAAAAATAGGTTCGATTTCAACCATCCCCAAATGGTAGGTTTATTGTTGGGTTTACCACATTATACCATACGTGAAGCAAAAGGGCAATATGGATGACTTGTTGGTGGTGGCAGGCACAGCGGGCACTGCACCGTTTTTAGGGTCCCCAGCCAGGTAGCGCAAGCGCAACAACACCTGCGGTGGGGTGGCGATCGCGATTCAAAAATCATTTAACATCAGGTTGCAACCATAGATTAATATCACACATAGATCATCTATAATCTATGGATGCATTCAAGTAAAGTGACTGCCACCATATCATATGCAGCATAATTTACTTGAAATACTATCCCAAAAATATAATGTATGGTGAATGAGGTATTGTCCAACATATTTGTGGGATGGGCATCGACACCAAGAACCAAGATTTTGCAGGAGAGTTGTTTGCAATCTTGATTCTTGGTTCCAAGGATATACCGGTGCAACCCAGTATATATGCCACTGCTCAGCCAATATCCTCGAAAGGAGTGGGACACTACTCATAAAAAGATCATTCCGTAAAAATGCAGGTAAAGCATTTGAATGAAACAAATCAGCCCTATTTCAAAAAAAGCCTCTCTTATGTTATATATGCAATATTTCATTTATGTATATACAATCGTTGCTGCTGTTCAAAGAGCATGGTATTCCTTGAAGAGAATGTGCTGAAAGCATGTGGAATATGTCCTTCCAAAAGTGCAGCATCTCTTTGAAAGGAGTGCAATGCTTTCCAAGCCAACAATATTTCAAACCAAATGTAATTATGCAATATAATATAATTGTAATACTGTCTATATTTAAAGAGTATGGCATTCCATGAAGAAAATGTGGCATATGTGTTAGTTTATTCAAACAAGCAGCATCTCTACGAAAAGAGTGCAACATTCCTTGCACGAAGTCTTTCCTCTAAAGAAACAGTTGTCATTTCAAACAAAACAGTACGGTTGAGGAGAGCTGAACTTATTCAATGGGATTGCTACATCATTTGTCAAAGGCAATGCACATGTTGCAGGAATGTTGCATGATGTTACTGATTGACGTGAAACATTGCGCCGCCTTAAAGGAAGATTGCACTCTAATTACAAGAAAGACATATTTCTTTGCAGAAAAAACACATCTTTGTCAAGGAATGCTGCATTCGTGGATTCAACATGATTCAACACTGATGAATATCAGCTTTTCGATTGGGATGCTTTAGAGGAATGCTTCACATCTTGGGGTGATGTGAGATTTGCTTATGTTAACTCTTGACACTATCTCAAAATAGCTTAAAATATCTTACAACCATGATTCATCATAATTATCAACAACTATTTCCCAGTATTAACCATTATTCAAAATTGTTAACCAGATTAATGAACCTAAAAAACCTGAGCCGCTGATTGATTCCACCCAAGGCCCCTGTAGATTCCGCCTTGCCGTCATAGGCGAAGCAAATTTCTGAGCCTGGTAGCAGCCGCGCAGCACCGCCCGCACCTGTCCGGCTGTTTAACTCGGAAAGCACCAGGGGATGGGGGCAAAAAGAAAGGTACCCTGCCGGAATCAGCTCCATGGCTTGCTGGAAAATCAACGATATTGATACTGTAATATTTCATAATTAAGCTATTTTCTCAGCTAGAAACCTCCAATTATAGATTATTTTCCCAGTGTTGTAGGGTGATTCTCTGCCAGAACCGCCATTTTATGGGTAGAAGTCAGGTTTTAATTCATAATTCTACCGTGAATACGTTTACAGTAAGGGGAAATTGGCTGAATGAACAGGTTTCATTGGACCCATTTTTGCCCCTGTCCTCCCTCCGAGCCATCCTCTATGATGATGTGGTTGTGAGGTTGATTTCTTTAAGCCAAGAAAAGCGCATGGTGTGTTAATCCAGCCAATCCCAAATGATCCACGTAGACAAATCTTCCCACGAGATATTGAGGACTCCCTTAAAACTGGGAGAAGTTCAAAGGTCTGATACACCGCATGGTCTGTTTGGGAGACAAATTTGTTGTTATTTGATACTGTTTGACAAGAGGTCGTCCGGTTGTTTGTGGCTTCAGTGAAGCGCCAATGCCTGATTGTGCGCGCTTATGGGTTTCACGATCTTTCCTGTATATTTGCCACTGCTTTCAAACATCAAATGAATTTTCACGTGGCTACGAGCCTTTTTCCACTTGCACGCCATCTACAAGCCTTGGCCAGGCTGCCACAGAAGCAACCAAAAAGCCATGATCGGCTTTCCAGATAAAGCAAACAACTGGCACACTGGTAGATAGATAGTTAATGAGAATTATGAGATAAGCACAGCTGCAGGCTTTGATAACCCCATGTCTAAGTTTTTCAAAACTGGTAAGGGGCCCACTATTGTACTCAGAGCAATGATGTCCAGTGATGTCCTTCTGGGAAAAGTATCAAGGGTTCCCTTGGGTTCCCTTGGTCAGCATTCACGTACCACCAGTTGTGAAATGCGTCTGGAAGGTCGCAGTCTCAGGCCGTTCTTTGTCATGCTGTCATCTGATGTTGTCCTGCCATTTGTTCATGTCACTCTTCAAAGAAGTGAGTGGACATCCCCATGTGTTCGAAAAGAAATATGTAGTGCCAGGACGTACCAGGTACGAACATAAGATGCTCCAAAATTGCAGGGAGCTATCCTTTTTGGTTCCCCCCCTGCCACTTCCCAAGCCAGGAGACACAGGATTGGAGCCGCAGGCAACCAACTTTGCCTGGTGACCATGCTCAGAAACACGGCTGTGCCCACCCTGCGAATGGGTGATTTGAATCATGGATGGTTTTTCTTTACCCTCTGGTAAACTGTTACATAACTATGGAAAATCACCATTTTTAATGGGAAAATCCACTGTTAATGGCCATTTTCAATAGCTATGTTAAATTACCAGAGGGTAGACTATTTGGGGTTGTGATGACAATGTGTATGATTCTCCAGTGCAATGCTCGGTTACCAAATGGCATCCTGATTGTTTTGATTGTTTTGGTTGTATCACCGATAGTCCCCTTCTTCCATCATTCTTCAGTGGAAGGTCCTTTAAAAAGTGCAGGGATTTTCCACACGAACATATCAATTGACCACAGGCTTTCCTCCAGCATTCTTAACTCAAGACATCTGTCATACAGTAGTTTGATCAAACAGCTCGCAAAGAACCACCTTCCGCTCTTCTGATTCTTTTACATGTGGGTGGCTGGGGGCATGCCCTCCAGAAATTGCACAACGAACTCCCACAACATTCTCTCAAAACATATTAGGCTAAGGGTCTATGAATTGGGATTTGTGTCTTGTGATGTATTTTTGAGCTTTCAGAATCTTTCACATTTCGCAATTTGCAGATCCCTAAGAGTGTACCTCCTGCACACAAACCCTGACCCGGGGGCGTCATTGCCTCTCCATTGGGATCCCAGTAGATCTGTGCCAGCGTGGGATCGCGATGTTTAGGGTGAGGCTTTAGGATTTGCAAGCACTACACTAAAAACAGATCAAGAAGTGGCGTTCCAATTAATAAAAAAAAACAGTGCCCGGTCTTCAGAATTTGCACATCCTATCATCAACTGGAGGGTAATCCCATCAATATCCCATAAAATATCCCAAAAATTATCCCCAAATATCCCCATTAGTGACAGTTTCAAGGGATTTGATTGGAGCTGGCCTCAATGGCTCTGCGCGAGATGCAGGCATGCCTAAGCAAAATTGGAAGCGCCATCTTTGGGCGAAAAATGGGGAAGAAACACGTCGAACATGGAGGGAAAATGGATGAAAGAACATCATGATGAGCATCTGGGACCACTTCGCTTTGTTGGCATGCTGGTGTATTTCCCCTTCATTTCATAACCCATCCCATCCGAAGCAGGTCACTGGGCCGCCCGGGCTGTGGACAGGGAAGCCACGCCTCAAATAGGGCCTGTTGCAAATGCCTTCCCACCTGTAGCGAAGGTTACCGGAAGTGCTGGTCCGGGGATGCATTTTTTGATCGGATGCTGTGTAAATCTAAATCGAAGTAGAATCAAAATCAACATGGATTTGACATGAGGTAATGCTGTGAAGATCTCGAAGTAAATTCATCAAATGACTTGGACATTGTGAAATTCTGCGTTGATAAACATAGAAATTAACGAGGATCTGCTGAGGAAAACCAAGAAATTCCCATCAAATCCACTCATTGGGACCCCGCACCACTGCACAATTACCTGCTGAGGCGCTGGCAGCGGTAACATCTGGTGATTTTCATGGAAAATGCTGGGGAAACTCATCAGAAATGGTGATGTGACCAACGTGGGGATTTGAACTATGGATGGGCATTGGACAAAATACAATCTGCTACAATCAGCCAGTGGGAAAAAGGACATCCATCAGTCATTACGAGCCATTTCAGCACCGACAACGACAAACCACGATGGCATACGATGGCAGAAAAATGAGATGACCACACACAAACAATCACACATTCACATGATTTTCCATGGCTTCGTTAAATTACCAGTTGGCAGTTGATTTTATGCTTTGAAATATAGGGAAACATCTGGTGCAACAAGCATGGGTAAAGTCATGTACCCTCTGGTAATTTAACAGTTTGCTATTGAAAATGGCCATAGAAATAGTGGATTTTCATCGATTTTCCCATGAAAAATTGTGATTTCCCATAGTTATGTAAGTTTCTCAAAAGGCTTCGCAAGGCTTCGCCAGATCCACTGTGCCTTCGCTCGGTACCAGCGGCACGTACCGCCTTAGTAAAGCGAAGCGAAGCGGCGTCCCATGGCCAGAATCCGTCACATCAGAGTTTCTTGGGCATATATGTACATATACACACGCGGATAGAATATAAGCATATGAAACAAAATATGAAAAAAATACATATGCAAGTTGATGATGACGATACATATTCCCTTTTGGTTGGCTGTTCATGACCCTGTGATCTAGTGCATAAAGCCAAGTGGAAACGCACCAAGTTTTGCTTGTTTAAAACGACAACGTTCGTGGGTCTTTTGTTGCCACTTACTTGCATACTTGAACTTGTATTACTGACTAGCAGCTCAATTTGCCCGAGGCACCCTAAAGAAACTGCAAATAGTTGGCTATTCCGACATTCCTGAAGAGCTCAGGGTAGGAGACCCGTGCGTCATTGTTGGCTGTGACCATCTACTTCTGGAATCCGAGTGAGATCGAGTGGATCAATCCCCATCACCACCAAGCTTCAACTTTGGAACCCACATATGGATGCAAGTGTCAATTCCCCATTGGACAAATCATTTTCCAAATACTTGGGTTTTTCTTAGGGTGTTAGGGGCTCCATGTTGAGTTTCCAGGTGTAAGAAATCCGAACATATGCCTTGCGCCTGGTCTCTTCCATCTTTGGCCCCCCGACCATTCAGAGGACAAGGCCTCCGAAACAAGGCTTCCACGGATGTCGAAAGGGTTCACCCAGGGGGGGTTCGCAGCCCTTTTTTTGCCTTACATGTACCAGTAACTCACCAGTGCTTAGACAGGTATTGGTATAGACATCTTTTCTTAAAATCGGAGTTTTCCCAAAAAAACCAATCGGTTTCCCAGTGTGGGAACCGAGGCAAGACTGCTGAAAACACCTTATGATCCTGTTCGAACCAAAGCCAGCTGCTTGTGAAACCTGGGGTTGCTGTGGAACATCAGGTCAATTGCTTGAATCCATCCATGAAGATAGGAACAAAGAATGATGTTTTCATGAACAAAATGGGCCATTCTCCCAGAACTGGCTTGTCCCATCCAAACGCTTCGCTCGCGCCTCAATCTTGCAGGCGGCGGATTCCTGCAACTCTAACCTTCGCTATGCGGAGATCATTTCGTGGGGAAATCAGGGAGATTTCCACCGATTTTTCCATGTTCATTGTATTTCTATGTCAACATACGTCATCAATACTGGTAGTTTTTACCTAAGGGAACCTTTCAGTTCAACGGAATCCTATAGGATCTTATATGGACCCAGTTCAGTTTTCAAATCTTGCTTGGTTTGGGATGGTTTGGGGACTGGAGGCTGTTACTTCATTTCACACGTTTTCTGAAATCCCAGGTTTTACGCACTTGAACGACATAACTCCCCTGTAGGACCGGGCTGTTTCATGCGGCAAACCCTAGACTCTAGACCAACCACAATTTACCAGAGATGGTGATTCGTGTAATCCATCCCAAAATTCGAGGCTGACATAGGTTTACCATTGAGTTTACAACATCAATTGTGATCATTAAAAACGTCCGGGTTGTTCATCCATGGGTCACTTACAGCAGATCCCCCCCGAGATTTGTAGGCTGTTGAGTTGGGGTCGCCCCGGTCAAAACCCGATAGTTTTCCAGTTAAAACACTGAGTTTTCCCAATTTTTCTTGGGATGATCTTAGGGGATATAGAGTTTGATGATGTTTTTTTCTGACTTGAAACCAAGGAGTTTTGCAGTTGAAGAAACCAATGTTGGAACTTCCCACAACTTCCCTGGCCGCAATCTCTAGGCTCCCCAAACACAAAGTGCGGCCCGTCACTGCCATCCTGCAAACCGATCGGTCGCTTCAACTCATAGGCCCTAGGGGTGACCCAAAATGGGGGAACTTCCCATGATTAATGGGAAATTATCATCCTGTGGGTAAAGCAAAGCCATAGACTATCACCCTAATGATTCACCATTCTTTACAGGTGGGATTGAAACTATTCCCAAATGGGTGGTTTATGGCGTTGTTTTACCAACATTCAATCATCTATCTTTTCACTGGCATTTCTACTCATTTTTCTAAGCTTTTGCTGCCCCAAAAAGATGAAACTAGGCACCTGAAAATCCGTGAAACGTGAGCACTTCCTGCCGACCCTATTGGACTGCCGAAGGAGTTTTTCAGTGGGCGAACCCTTTGAAATATTCCTGACCTTCCAAAAGGTGATGAGAACATAGATAGACCGATCACCGGTATTTGGATGTTTCCTAAGTCGTTGGGGGTACCCCCTCGCATCATCCAAAATTATACCATCTTAGTCTTGAAACCAATGGTTTTGGGATGTTTTGGGAATCCCCAATATCCTATAGGAAACCCACATGCAAACTCATCACAATCCATGATCCTTCCCCTATTAGTGTCCATACCAATTGAACTCATTATCTCAATAACATCCTAGGGATTCCATCAGTCCCCCAGGTTGGTGACTCAAAAAATTGAGGGTCAAGATCCCGGCCTCCAGCGCCATCGGCTTCCTTTCAGACCTCGGGTTGCAGCAAGGAACAGTGCAGTTTCAGTGAGTGAGTTTTTTGGCGTTTTAGTACGCGCCGTGTAGATGAGTGACCGTGGTTTTTTTTGCAATCTGTGTTGTTTTGTTGTTATTTTGAAGCATGTTGTTTGTCCGCAGCCATTTGGTAGACATGTGTGTTGAAATAATAGAGATATATTTNAGTCAGAGAGTGTTGCATTTCATCATGAAAAGAACATATCATATAGGGATACATATCGATGCTTGAAGTTTGTGTACAGAATGTTTCAACGAAATCACAGCACAGTTGCATTGTGATTCATGCATATCCACGGTCATGGAAGATGAAGATCTGCGGCTTCCAACGCAGACGCAAGTTGTGACTTTGACCATCATTCAGTCACTGAGCTTGGTCATTTGTTTGAGACTTGCTGGGGTTCTTCATGCAGACCGAGCATTATTTGGTTTCTGGCGTGCTTCGCTGAAGAAGTTGGACTGGGCCCATCAGGTTGGAGCATGGATTGAACAAATGAGCATAGAAATTAAAGCAAGACGGGGACTAAGCTCCAAAGTGTGATAGAGGGTGTTGTTGAAGTTTGTTAACACAGTTGGATTTCGTTGCAAATTCAGAACCCTTGCGGTCTTTTGCAAGTCGTCCCCCTTGGATCCAATTCTGTTGGTCGAGGTCACGGTGGATAGCTGTCCTTTGGGTGTGTCGCCTTTGGGTGCGTCTGATTTTGAAACAGAAGAGCCAAAGACGGAGGCCAAAGAACGTTATCAAACCCCCCCCCAACCCCCCAAGACGGAGGCCAAAGAACGCTATCAAACCCCCCCCCCACCCCTCCCAAGTGCCTTGGTTAGCAAGACCGAAGATGTGATGTCCATTTTGATACACGGTCGTTGAGCTACACGGTACCTTTTAGTANACCCCCCCCCCACCCCTCCCAAGTGCCTTGGTTAGCAAGACCGAAGATGTGATGTCCATTTTGATACACGGTCGTTGAGCTACACGGTACCTTTTAGTAAGACCTGAAACAAAACGCACAATTAACATGCAGGACATTCAAATACATTCAACATGAGTGATTTGACTTGAACAAGTCTTAATTGCATTAAATATGAGTGATTTCTCGAAAACATAAGAACATTTGCAACTCTCTGACAAATGGTTAGTATTTTGTGATCAGCAGTCCAAAGGGGAAACCCTGAGCTGGGATGATGATGAAAATGGGTCGAGGTTGGGTGAAAACTGGATGGTTCAGTATAATTCAGGATGGCTGTTCCTACCAAACGCTGTCGCAAAATTTGTGGCGATCATAGCCGTGGCCATCTTCCAAAATCGATTCACACATTGAACACTTTCGGGATCCCTTCTGATTCTGTTTATGACAACCAATTTGATTTACCCTCTGGTAAACTAACATAACTATGGAAAATCACCATTTTTAATGTACAAATCAACTATAACCGGGCCATATATTCAATAGCTATGTTAAATTACCAGAGGGTACATCCCAGTGGTCCCTCTCTCCTTGTTTTCGTCATATGGTCCAGTTTGCTGCGACACTGGAAAGCGCGGCCGACGGGGCACATCACAGCACAGGGAATGCGTTGGGCGAGTGCCTTCCGGCCATTCCTTCTATTGACAAAAATGTGGGTTGGCCGTCTCTTCCTCAGTGTTTTTCATGTTTTTTCATTTGGGAGTTTTCACCGAACACGTTTGACACCGAGATTCTGCCTGATTCATTCTAGATCATATTTCTTGGAAATCATCAAATCATTCTTTGAGGTCACTCCAACCCACAGAGATTTTAGGTGAGTTGGCCCCGGCCGGTTTGCATCTCTAAAAAGTTCGGCTGCCACCGGCTCAGGCGTTGTTTTTTTTTGGCCTTGGGATGTGAGGACAAGAAAACCCGTGTGGAAAAGTAAAGCAACACATGGGGGTATAGGCATATAACAACCTCCCAAAACAAGAACCATCGTTTTTGGATTGAATGGGGGTTCCTATATTACAAGCTGTGTATATATTTGCATGCATTTTGTGGACATGGTCAGAACTTGGTATTTGGTAATGTGGGTTGTGGAATGTTCGGATATTGTTCAAAGCCATCCCATTGATGGTGGCGTCATATCGAGATAAACACACATGGAGCGGTAACCAATAACTTGCATGTTGACATAACAATCCAGATTATGGAGATATGTATATGCAATTATGCAATATGTATAGACTGACAGCAATTTCTCTTTCAAATATCTCATGCCCCAACCATTGCCGTCTTCCAACAACAGAGCGCTTCATGACAGAATTGGAGCAGGCGAACTTCGCATCACTTCTCCACACTGATAACCCCAATATCACCGATCCTTGCATGTATTGTATTTACAGCAGTCACATTCGGTCACATATTCCTTTAGGCCATGTTACCCTCTGGTAAACTAACATAGCTATTGAAAATGGCCATAGAAATAGTTGATTTTCCCATTAAAAAAATTGTGATTTTCCATAGCTATGTAACAGTTTACCAGAGGGTAGGGAGAAATCTTGGTATATTAGAATCTGTCCCAAACCCTGGTGCCCTGGTGAACGTCCGGACCAACTTCAATCCAATTGGTCGATGATCAAACCCCACAGGTTTGTGAGTTCCAGCCCGATTTTTGGCGAGTAAACTCTCTCCAAAATATCCATCATCCATCTGCTACATCATATGTTACATCCCTACTTATCAAGGTTCAGTCGCAATTCACCAGCATGTTTCGTAGTTCAAAAGCCCTTTTTCTACATTGTCAAGCCGGTCATAGATACCATTATACCAGATTATGTCCTCATGAATCAAGCTTGGTTTGACAGCCATACATAGCCAGACCAATCTTTGTTAATCAATCAGGTTGTTTAAACAAATAGACATTAATTGATACTTGGGGTATATCAGATAATATTGTCAGATTCTGTCTCCAGGAATCACTATAATATTACTTAGAAAGCAATACCCCCCAAACAAAAATGATCCTACCAATACCTCCATTTAGAAGTCGTCCTTTCCGCACGCCGTGAAACCCCTTTGCTGCCTGGCAGCTCTTGCGGCGACGGGGCATCAAAGACCTTTGCTGACCTTGGGTCCATCGCCCATCTGCGTCCCTTTGCCATCGCCATCTACACCTGAAGTCGCAACGCGTGGGATTGATCAGTATATGTACAGTATATGGATAACTATATACATATGTGGAATTATGTGGTTTGTACACAATATATAAAATAGATGAACGGGTTCTGAATCCATAGCTATAGTTTTGATTTATATCAATAGGTTTCAACAAGTTCAAAGCCAACAGCAGCATAGAAATGCATAGAAAAACTATAGGAAATAATGGGAGAAAACCCAGTTGTCCGCTTCCAACCGAGTGAAATGTTCGGCTCTTCAAACATCTTCCAAGCTCGGTGGGATGAACATCAACCAGAAGGCCACATCCATGGCCTAATCGGTACCAAAAACCACCAAACATGACCTTGCACAACCATCTAAGCATGGAAAAATGCTCAGATGCCCAGTTGGCCAAATTGCTTTCATGACTGGGTATCAACATATATTTCCAATTTTTCCGGATCATTTTGGCATCTCCAATTGTGGAAATTCAAACCACCCTCCACAGAGTTCATGGTCACCCAGCAGTTTTGATGCCGTGGCACCCAAGCCAAAGGCATACAACCTGGGTTGGAAGATATGACTTGTGACATCTTTGGCGGTCAGAGCTCGGCCAGATTGCTACTGCACCATGAATGATGTATGTATAATATAAATGGATATACCCTCTGGTAAACTGTTACATAACTATGGAAAATCACAATTTTTAATGGGAATATCAACTATTTCTATGGCCATTTTCAATAGCTATGTTAGTTTACCAGAGGGTAATATAAATGAATATAAATCGGGTTGGTATTGGTTGCTTAATACCTGAAAATGAATGAACATGACAAAACGATATAAAACGTCTTCTTGGTCCCCTGGGCCTTGGCTCATTCGTTTCGGGGTTCGTTGGGACTGCGACCAAGTCATGTAGAAATCTGTTGGTTGAACATGCTGCTGGCTGAAGCCAACTAGATTCACTGGATTGGCTACGGCTACCAAAATGATTGCGAAGTGAAATGCACAAGTAGGTTCAAACTCGTAAAACACTCAAAAACCAAGTCAACCAAATGGGGGTACCCCCAATTCTCATCCATTTAGTAGAAATTTCCATCATAAACCATCCAGCTATTGGGGTACCCCCATTGTAGGAAACGCCTCATCATCCGATCATGTCCTGTACGTGAAACACATCTCACGAATACAACCTTTACTAATGTCAGGTTGCCGGTTTCAACAATCAACAAGCTAGTGATATATAATCCTCTCATGATGGAAAGGGACACCATATTCATGTTTAAAACCATGTCAAACCCATATTCAATCGATTTTCCTGCCCTTTCCTAAAGCTTTCAGATGCATGGCCAAGCGGCTCAGGAGGTCTCTTGACCACGACCACCTTGGGTCTAAGCGAATCGATCCAATCCAGGAACGCCTGCCTCGATCAAGGCGGCGGAACATGGACTGGAAACATCCCGTCCTTACTGTAAAACGTGGGTGAAAGGAGTACTGTAAAAGGTATGTTTTTTATGATTTTCCACTGAAAGAACCTGCAAATATCACATATATCCCAACATATGCTAGTGATTTTGGGATGGAGGTTACCAAAATTTCTAGATTTTCGAATGATACCTGAACCATCATTTGTAGCACAAATTTAGGGTACGTGAATTTTCCGTGCGTTTGAATGATTTTCTGCGCGTTTGGTGGATTTCCGTGCGTTTTGTAAATTTCTGCGCGTTTA
>BGPT01003522.1:12242-36143 GCA_003297045.1 Symbiodinium sp. clade C Y103 | reverse complement strand
TTTTCCTTCTCAGCAATGAATCTGTCTCAGCAACGAACCTCTCCTATAGGTTTGCCATTTTTGAAACTTCCGCCACCGCCTTGTGCGGTACTACTGGTATTATATAAACGTAGCTATATGGATCTATATCCGCCGACCCCGGCCGACGCAAGGGGGAGCGCGTAAGGGAAGAAGAGTTTCTGGCACAAGAGCAGCAGCAGCAGCAGCAGCCAGCAGCAGCAGCAGCATACAGCAGCCTCCAGCAGCAGCAGGAGCAGCCTCCAGCAGCAGCAGCAGCAGCCAGCAACCTGGAACAGTCTCAGCAGCACAGCCGGCAGCCTCCAGCAGCAGCAGCAGCAGCCTCCAGCAGCAGCAGCAGCGGCAGCAGCAGCAGCAGCAGCATCAGCAGCCGCCAGCAGCAGCAGTAGCAGCAGCAGTCTCCAGCAGCAGCAGCAACAGCAGCAGCAGGAGCAGCAGCAGCAGCAGCAGCAGGCCTCCAGCAGCAGGCCTACACACACTTTTTCTACGATGTCAGACGCAGCGTTAGGCACCTTTTCTAGCGACAATCATTGGCATGTTGGACCTTCACTGCCATGGTGTTTTAGCGTTTCGCATGCCGGACAATGGCATTCTAATTTGCAGGTTTGACCTTCACTGCCATTGTGTTTTAGCGTTTCGCATGCCGGACAATGGCAGTAGAATTTGCAGGAGTCGGAGCCAGCCAAGAATAATTCCAGCAGCAGCAGCAGCAGCCTCCAGCAGCAGCAGTAGCAGCAGCAGTCTCCAGCAGTCTCCAGCAGCAGCAGCAGCAGCAGCAGCAGCAGTCTCCAGCAGCAGCAGCAGCAACAGCAGCAGCAGGAGCAGCAGCAGCAGGCCTCCAGCAGCAGGCCTCTAGCAGCAGCAGCACCAGCAGCAGCAGCCTCCAGCCGCAGCAGCGTCCAGCAGCAGCAGCAGCAGCAGCAGCAGCCTCCAGCAGCAGCAGGCCTCCAGCAGCAGCAGCAGCAGCAGCAGCCTCGCCTCCATCAGCAGCACCAGCAGCAGCAGCAGCAGCAGCAGTCTCTAGCAGCAGCAGCAACAGCAGCAGCAGGAGCAGCAGCAGCAGCAGCAGCAGGCCTCCAGCAGCAGGCCTCCACACACTTTTTCTACGATGTCAGACGCAGCGTTAGGCACCTGTTCTAGCGACAATCATTGGCATGTTGGACCTTCACTGCCATGGTGTTTTAGCGTTTCGCATGCCGGACAATGGCATTATCCGCCGACCCCGGCAACGCAAGGGGGAGCGCGTCAGGGCAGAGAGGTACTACAACACAGAGAGGTACTACTACAACAACAACAACAACAACAACAACAACAACAACAACAACAACAACGCAGGCAATAAAATCTGTCGAAATTTGTCGAAAAATTTTTTTTTTCTAGGATTTCAGACGACACGTTAGGGAGTTTTTTGGCGCGGTTTTGGTGCTAGGTCGTCCTTCAGGGGCATGGTGTTTTCCCCCCGGGAGCTGATTTTTTCGAAGCCCTTCCAGCAGCAGGCCCCAGCAGCAACAGCTACTGCAGCAGTCGGCCCCAGCAGCAGCAGCTACTGCAGCAGTCGGCAGCCTGCAGCAGCAGCAGGACGCTAGGAACACGCTAGGTAGTTTTTTCGGACGTAGGTCGTCCAATTTTTTTCTATTTCTATAAGGATTCAGAAGTGACGTTAGGCACTTTTTCGGCGCGGTTTTGAAACTATTCCGTCCTTCAGAGGCATGGTGTTTTCCTGCCGGGAGGTGCTTTTTTGCAGCAGCAGCAGGAGGAGAGGTTGCATAGCAACGACAGCTGCAGCAGCAGCAGCGCTAGGAACACGCTAGGTAGTTTTTTGGTGCGGTTTCGGATCGGACTTAGGTCGTCCTACTTTGGATTCCCCGGGAAGTTAGGAGGTTATAACCTATGTTATAACCTCTTAACTAGGTTATACCCCAGGTTATAACCTCTTATCTTCAAGATAACTGCCTAACTGGTTTCTAACTTTGATGATTTTGTAACCTAGTTATAGGTAAGTTGAGGAGTTATAAATGAGTTAGCCTCTTAAATGGTGGATGTTAGGATGAAGATAGGATGGAGTTAGGAAGTTAGCTTTTTCATGCTTTTTGGTTAGTTTTTATGTGGGATGATGTTTTTTCAATATTTTTTTGTAAAGTGATGTTAGAAGGGAAATGGCATGAACGGATTCTTTGGACATGTAGCTGTTTTGGTCAGCTGTAGATAGCGCGCAGGGTTCGTCATGTCGGCGGCCTTGCTGAAGCAAGTTCGTGCTGCGCAGAAATTTTTGGGCAGCATTCGGCACTTACCTTCTTTCAAGGAGGCCAAAGAGAAACAAGCGGAACTTTTGAGCAAGAAATTCGCTTCTCTTTCGGTGCCCGTGGAAGCTGCCGCTGAGTTGGTGGAATTACTGATTCTTCCATTTGGGAAGATCATTTGGATGCTTTGAAAGCTGCGGTGAGCATTGAATCTGCTTCAGAAAAGAAGAGCACACCTTTGCAGGATTATGTGGCCATTCCTCAGTATCTGACTGCTTCGCTATGGAAGTCATTATCTGAGGATCGCCGGGACATTGCGTTGGAAAAGTTGTGTCGGCACTGCCAGTTGTTGGGTTTGAGCAATGCCTCTGAGACGACGCAAGGCATGATACTTTGCCTGGTGTTTGATTTGGAAGGGAAGTTGTTGGGTACGCAGCAGTGGTCTGTAACTTTGAAAGAGAAAGGAAAAGTTCAGAAGTTTTTGAAGCAACCAAGGCAATCTCCTTTTTTGGTGACTTTGCCAACTAGTGTGGAAGAATGTCCACCAGAGTTGCTGACTCGAGCTTGTCGCGATGAGACACCACTTGAATGTCCTGTATCCTATGAGGATTTACTGGCACGAGCAAGGGATTGGCCGATGAGATCGACGCATCGATTTGCACAGCAGCAACTGCAATTGCCTGTTGCCGTTGTTCCAGGACATGATGAGGGAGCTTTCATGGCCAAAATGGGGCATTTCATGGCTGGTTTTGTTCAGGGGCAACCTGCACAAGAGAGTGTGTCTTTGCCAGGTTTGAAAATTTTTCCGCGTGCTGCAAAGGAGGCCAAGACTACTGCTGCCGCTGCTGTGCCTGTTTTGGCATTGGAAGATAAAAAGGTTGAAAATGAGGCCCAAGTGGATCAGGCGCCTGTTGTTGCACAACTCCAAGAGGAGTTGAAGCCAAGCGGCGCCGTAGCGGCCACGCTGGACGCTTTGAAGGGTGAGACGAAGAATGATAGCAAAGCACAGGCAAAAGCTAAATCCAAAGGGAAGAAGACGGATGTCATGAAGAGGCCTGCTGCAAAACCGAAGAAGCGTGCCAATATGAAACGACCGGCTGCCGCTGAACATGTGCACTCTTCGGAAGAAGAGAGTCGCGAGGCGAAGCGTTTGCGCTTGATCAATGCTTGGGTGCCTAAGGAGATGCAAAAGAAGTACCGGAATGGCTGCAGCAAATGCTACTATCGTGCTGGCTGCACGCCTTCCTGCTGGCGCTTGCGCGGCTTTGCAATGACTGACTAGACCTAAGCGCTGAAGCGGAGGAGTTGGAAAATGAACATTACCGAAGAGTTTGTTGTTTTGATAAATACAATTGAGGCAGTCATTTCTTTAAAGAAATTTGTTGTGGGCTTTACATGGATGCAGAAATGTACGATCACAGTTGATTCATTGCGCTACATGCATGGGTGGATATGTAAATTGATTGTTGCGTTTTTTTTCGCAGCCGTTTTGTAGTGGCTCAGACTACACACCGGCCTGGTCAACGGTCGCGTCTCTGAAGGCGCGTTGGGTTTTTGGGAAGACTTGTTGGTGTGGATAAATTGTTTTCAGGTATGTATATATTGAAATGATTTGTGTAATCGTGTTTGCGCATGCTGCTGGCTGCCGCTGATGCTGCTGCGCGTGTCCTATGTGGACATATAAAGCCTACGTGGCGAGTTAGTCCTACGAGGACCAGCCCTAGCAAATATCCTACGTGGATACCAGGCCGCTGCTTTTGCGCTGTGACCTACGTGGTCGAGAATCCTCTACGTGAGGGAACTCCTAAGTGGAGGGTGATTTTTCTTTTGTCCTACGGGGACAAGCACCTACGTGGTGTCAATTGTGTTCCTACGTGGAATACATGCCCTTTGGATCTAAGAGATCCAGCACCTACGCGGTGTTCGGGGATATCACCTACGTGGTGTAAATTATCTTCCTACGTGGAAGAATGCATATGCACCTACGCGGTGTTCTGCAGAAAAATATCACCTATGTGGTGAGAGACTTTCCTACGTGGAAAAGGGGAGCTACGCGGAGATGATTCCAAGACAACAGCTTGCTGCTTTCAAATATATACATTCATATACACATGCTTTTTTTCATTCTTAACAGTAGATGTGGGGCAGTGGGTTTGTATCGAGTCGTTAATTAGTGCATGTGGTTTGGTTCACCTTGTTTTTTTGCCTGTCAGGTGCATGTCGGCTGAGATGAAGAAGTCGCCCTTCACGCCAAACTACAACAGAGAGAGCTCGTCTACCTCGCCGGCACGTCCGGCGTCGCCTGCCAAAAAGAGTGCTGAGCGGCGCGAGCGTGCGCGATCTACGAGATCAAAACGCTCGCAGGCAGAGCGTGACGCAGCCAGAGGCAGGGATCCGAGTTACAGAGACAGGTTGCGCCGTGAGGCTAGACGAAAAAGGAGAGATGAACGCAAAAGGCATGAGAGCTCTCACCACCGCCGCCGCCGCGCGCACCACAGGTCCCCTAGCGTGGACAAGCGCCGGCGTTCTGAAAGTTCAGAAAGGAAGGAGGCTCCGGCCAAGGCCAAGAAAGCTGCAGGCCCTCCTGTGGAGAAGCACCTGCCGTCTGCAGGTGCCGCTTCTTCCAGGTCTGCAACAAAACCCTGCCAGCATTGCTGGACTGAGGTGACGACGCACCAAAGTGGTCGCCTGCAGCACCAATGGTCAAGCAAAACTTGTCTGACCTGGCAATTCTGGAATCAGATGGATGATCGAGTGAAGGAGACAGATCCAGATCTTGCCTGGGAAAAGGCAAAAAGGCAGCCTTGGCTTTGTACCATGAGCGCCGTTTCTCTGCTGCGCCGCACCCAGCGGAAGGTGAGCTGCCACCTCCTCCGCCGCTGGTCTTACGCAGTCGCTCCGCGCTGCAACAGCGATCTGCGCCGCGCTCTGCGTCAGCTGCTGCGCCGCCTGGCAATGAAGATGACATGGAGGATGTTGTCCTGGAGCCGGAACCGCAGCTGCAGCCTACGAGGCGACAGCATGTTCAAGGGACAAGTGGTGCTACGCGCACCGGTGTCGGAGGACCTGGCCCTCCTGCTGACCCGCCAGCTCCTGCCGATCTGTCTGCGGGACGAGCTTCACAAAAGCAACAGATTGTGATCAACATCAATGGATGAGATGGCGCCTGCGCCGCGGCAACGGTAGAGGCTGACTGCACCTGAGACAGAAGGATGCGCGTCTTAGCGATGTTTTGCTGTTGCCTGGTTGCTTCTGGTGGTTTTTCTGGAATTGGAATATCTCAGACCTCCAATCATTAAACTTGTTTGGTTGCTTTTGAGGTTCCTTCCCATAATTTTCTATTAATGGTGCTTAGTTGGTGGGTTTGGGGTCATATATCCCAATATGTTATATTATAATAGTAATTATATCCTATCAACGTTGCTTGGCTGCTTGAAATCACCATAGCAATCTAATTGTGGAATGTACTTGCCCATGCAAGATTGAACTTTTTTTTGCGTGGAGAGCTTTCAAGGCATCTGAACAGGTTTTTGAATCCTCAGGCCACGAGGCTCAATACTCGACAAGTCTTTGGATGCCAGAGTTTGTGGAGTCAAGGTATACCAAAAAATTATGGCCTTTCTGAGGAAGCGCAAGAGTGAAACGAACCAATGCCCATCCGTGAAGCTTTTCGCAAGCAGGCCAAATGCCAAACCATGTTTTCAATTAAAAATGACTTAACTACAATTTCATGTTTTCAAATTCTGGTGAAGCTTCACAGCCGCATCCCATTCGCCACTCATTGTCATCTGCAGTTGTTGCAGAGGCCTACCATGGCAAAGGGGAAGAGGTGCCTTCGCCCTCTCCCTCATCTTCGCCTTCCTTCATTTCGCCCTCACCTTCGTCAGCATTCTTTGCAGCACCCTTTCGGGTTTTTTTGGGTTTCGGCTCAGCATCGCTGCCTGAGTTCTTGTTCTTCTTTCCTTTTGGCTTTGGCTCTTCATTGGTTCCTTGCTCTTCCGCACCAGGCTGCGCACAAGCTTCTGGGCGATAGTGCGCGCTTCCTTCCACCTTCATCTGCTGCACTATGAAGTCTGTCAACAAGACTTCTAATTTGCGAGCGTGAGCTTCGCTGAGAACGAAACCCACATAGGGCAAGCGTTCCATCAGGCAGCCCTTGGCTGCATTTCCCTGGCCAGCAGCCAGATCCAGCCTCAGCGGAAAAAGCTAAAGGAGGTTGCCAAAAAAAGTTGAAAACAGAAACCATTATTCTTCGTCTGTGAAAAAACACAACTTTTAATCAATAAGACCAGAAACATTGCTTTCGCCGAATGCCCTTTCACGAGGTCACGGAAAAATTCGACCGGTAAGACGGAGGCTGAAAAAACGCTTTGCAACCCTTGGTTGTCGCTTGCTTTGGAAGCTGCTTCAGGAGTCACTTCCACAGAGCGATCCTCGGTGAGTATCTCGACCTTTTCAGTCCTGGCGCAAGCATGCAAGGAAGGGGTGAACATGAACAAGAAATATTTAAAGTGATGGAGCGATTGGAAAATTAAAAATGATTTAGTTTACCAGCAATGCTTTTGTCTGGTCCTTCCCACGTGCCACAAATCAGACGGTGCCATCGCTTTCACACGGTTGATGAGGTTGGAGGTGCAATAGCCAGGGTGATGGTCAAAGGCCTTCTCGGGCAAGCACTGCGTGAAGGGCGCCGAGGTGACAACAGCCATGGAGGTGTTGCAGTTGTAGCCACCTCGGATGCGCTGCTTCCGGTTGCGGATGGAATCTTCTTCAAAAACGACCAAAACTTCTTTCAGTTCCGAATCTAATTCGGAATCTTTTTTGCTGGTGCTCAGTCGAAACATGCTTTTCGCTTCCTTCATGCCTCCTGGCTGACTGAAGCCGTCGTGGATGCAAATCACATCACCGTCCACCACTCGAGTTGCTTCTCCATTTTCACGCTTCTGGGACCCCCTGGCGAGCATTGAGCCTTGAATGAGCTTCCGCAGCAGCGCCGTCTCCGGCGTGTATTTCTTTCTCAGAAGCGGTTGGCCATTGGGCCCTTGCGATTCGCCAAGGTTGGACATGTCCAGGAAGGTCAGCACAGCGTCCACGCCCTGGTTTCCGGCAATGTCTTTCAAGTTGCATTGCGATACTGCCGTGACGACGCCATCAGTCGTCTTGGGTTCTGGAATCAGAGTGACGTATCGGCGAACACATTGGTTGCCCACTGCCCTCCAGTAACTGGGGCTATGGAGAGCAAATGCTGCAGGCGATTTTCGCACAGCAGCAAGAGGTTCCTCTTCGCCGCCGCTGCCTTCGTCCTCTGCCTTGGGCATCGCAGCTTTGCGCTCCTCCAATTCTTTGGCCAGAGCCGTTTCAATTTTCTGCCAGGCATCTTTCACAGGGTCTTGTTCGAAGACATGCTCGGGTGTGCCGCCGAGTTTAGCAGCCTGCTTCACGCCAGGATCATACTTCCGGGCGTAGACTAAATCCTCCACGAGCTCGAAGCACAAGATTCCACTTGGCTTCATTCGGGCTTGCCAAGCCACTTCCCCTTCGCCACTGTGGGCTCTGTAGGCGGCGTGACTGGAAGTCGCTTCTTTCAGCAACATCCGGTCGCCATCCAGAAGCCCTGCTTTCGGAAACAGTTCTGTGTGCATATACTCCAAGACCTGAGTTGAAATGGACAGAAACAATCAAACAGCAGCATCGCATTATGCTGGGGGATATGTAGTTAATCGTACATATTATCTAGTCTAGCATCAACATCATCATCATCATCATCATCATCATCATCAGCAACTCTTAGTGACTAATGAGAGACAAGATGCTTTCTGCTTCAGCTCGAAGAGTTGCAGCAAACCGCAATGCGTTTTGTCACCTTGCAGCAATGACTTGGAGATGTCTGTCACCTTCATCACGTTGTGAAGTAGCCAGTCCTCTATGCACTCCAACGCCCACAGACGTCCTTTCTGACTGGAAGGTTTCGTTGCCAAGACGTGTAATTTCGTGAGCTGATGAAAACAGCTACGCGTTCCAAAACGTCGTTCCAGGCTCATTAAGATCTCCACGACAGATGGTTGGGACATCACCGATTTGTGGATTGTCAAAGCCTGTGCAATGAAAGTCGGTGTCAGAGATCCCTCGTGAGGGTCGTCTTCCTCTTGGACAGCGCCGATGGACACTGACCTCAGGCCTTGCTTGACCAACTCGGCGGCCAAGGTCTGCGGGGTAAATTTTACTCCGCCGGAATTGGCTTCGATCAGCCCTTTGAAGTGTGCCATTTCCATTGCACACTGCATCCCTGTTCGGGATAAGCTGGCGTGGTGCTGAACCACTGCTTGACGGCGATTAAACGCCTGTTTCCATTGGTCTTGTTTCGAAACCAAGCAGAAACAACACGGCATGCTAAGCAGGACCGATTTCCACTGAGCCTTCTTGGTGGTCCATTCGTCTTCCGGAAAGTTATTCTTTGACCTCACGACTCTGAGGAAAACCATGGGCTACAAGAGATGAAAATTAAGTCTCTATTTTGGGGTAGAAAAAAAAAGCGGTTGAAATGATCCAAGGAACTCTATGGCTCTAACACACCCTGCCAGGGTCGCGTGCAGGATCTCCTCGGGCGAAATGACTTGAAGGTTGGAAGGGCGGTCCGTCCGCACATCGTCGTCACTGACAGCAACCTCAATCATCCGGTCGCTGTGAAATCGTGCATGCCCTTCAGGGCCATAGGCAAAATCAGCCAGCTCTTCAACTCTTCTTCGTGACATTGGAACGCCTGGAGTTGGACTGGAAAGAGAATTGAACCACCAGGCACTCACCGAACACCGGTAGACTCCTTGTGTGTCCAAAGCAATTTTTGCTTTGGCTTGTGAGTATGGTTCCTGCACTCCACCCGTGGCATTGCCAGAAGCATCCTTGTCACAGGAAATTTGAAGCGGCATCTCCTCACAGAAGCCGGCCCCATACTCGGCCAAGATGCGCTGCATGTCCGTTTGGACTTGGGAGTAATACTCCTTGTTGATGATGTCCGCATTGTCCACTGGCAGTGCGAGAGCCGGGGCACCAGCCGCAGCTGCCTTGGCTGCGGCCTTACCTCTCGCTTTTGCTTTGGCTGCAAGCTGTTGAACTTGCACCTGGCACCTTTGTGCAACTGCAGCCGCCGCATTTTTTCTGTCCAGGTTTGCCTGTGCCTTTCTGGTTTGCAACTCTTTTTTGACTGTGGCTTCGCACTCGCCTTGACTCACTCTGTCTTCCAATTCTTTCTTCTCGGCAGCATTTAGCCGCCAGCCGGAAACATTCTTCAAGGCGGCTGTCATTGCGCGGGAAAATCTCACAGGTGGAATACTGCGGGCACTGCTGACAGTGCTGACACTTGAACCTTGACATTGACAAGGTCAATGATGGCTTGTCAACTAATTTGTTTGAAATCAGGCAGCAATGAAACATGAGACCCACATGCACAAAAACAACCGCCAGTGATTGAGAATATTTCCCGGGGAACGTACAAATTTCAAATTAAAAACAACACGGAGGAAATGGTGGGACGTTTATTCACAGCTACATTTGGATCCATTGACGGGTCAAGTTGAAAGTATGACTGTCCAATGAGTGAATGGGGTTTTCTTTGCACAATTTTCAAGCAGGAAAATTTTCACAACCTGTTTCCGCTCTTTTTTTCAACTGCGTGGCTCGCAGGTCGTCAGATTTCAAAGACTGGTGCTTTGACCATACGCCGGCCCATGCTCAGCAGGTCAATTTCCAATTTCTGACTTGAAAGGCGCCCAGCTAAGTCTTTTTGCCAAAACTGGTGCGCAAAAAATGGGCCTGAGCCTCCCACATTGCCGCCACAGCTTCGGCATGGTTTTGGACAGACTGCCCGGCCGAGGTCTTGGCCTTCTGGCTGGGCTTCGCGCCGGCCTTGACGTCCTTGACGTCCTTTTTTTTGGCAGCTGATGCCTTCTTCTCGGCATCCACAGGGCCGTCTGTCTTGGCTGTTTCCTTTTTTTTCGATGCCTGCTTGGCATCTTCCTGCCCATCGGATGCCTTGCCTGCGCCGCCGGACGACGAGGAGGAATCCGAGGAGGACGACGAGGACGAGGATGACTTTTTGTCATCTTTGTCGTGCTCCTCAGGCTCCTTTTTCACACTGGCCGCCTTTGTCTTCTGAGTCGGCGGCACATCGTCGTGGTCGTCGGCTTTTTTGCTTGCCTTAGGCCGGCTTCCGGCCGATCGCCTCTCCTTTGGCGAGGACCCGCGTGCACTCTTGTGGTGTCTACGCTTCTCTGGGTCCCGGCTGCGACGCCCTGCGTCTTCCTCGCGCTTTCGACGCCCTGCGTCTTCGCGCTTGCGACGCTCTGCGTCTTCGCGCTTGCGACGCTCTGCGTCTTCGCGCTTGCGACGCTCTGCGTCTTCCTCGCGCCCACGACGCTTTGCGTCATTGTCCCGCGGGGTGCGGGAGCGGCCAGGAGGAGGCCTGTGCTCACGCACTTGCGTGGCTGCGGGGCGGGTTGACGAGCGATCTCTGGGGGGATTCCAGTTCCGCTCATCTTCCTGCTGCTGCCAATTTTTGTGTGCCCTCGCAAGGGCCTGGGGCCACGGCTGTCCGCGGACATAGAAAAAAAAGCAAGCCGCGTGATACTTCGACGTGGCGCAATGGGCGTCATAGCCGGCTTGCCCCCCGCCTACATTTGTCCGGCAGATCCAGCCGGTTTCCTCCGCCGATCGTGACCGATCCGGAGGAGCTGAGGCTGAACTGCGTCCATGACGCGATTCCTCTTCAGGCGCCATGTCGCCTTCACGACGACGACCATGGCCGCTTGCCCGCTCAGGCTCCTCATCACCATCGTCATGGTGACGGCGGGAGCGACGCGGCGGGCGAGCCACGTCGTTGTCCAGCCTGTCCCGGTCATCCCGACGGGGCCCATCCCGTGGTGGACTGCCGCTGGGCGACGGCACTGCCGACTCGCGGCGACTGGGCGGCGCAGCCTCAAGGACCACTTCCGACTCAAGTCCTTTGGACTCCGCCATGTCTGCACCTGACCAGGGGGGTAAGTGGAACAAAATTAAATGGGGAAACTTGGAACAACCATTTAAAATATCCGGCATTAATTATTATGATCTGAGGGTATTTCTTAAAATCAACTCTGGCCTTCCGCCGTGGGGTTCCGTCCCAGGTCTGAGCCAACTTGAGAAAAAACGGCTGCGGAGATGAAACCAAAGCAGCAGTCTGTGGGAAAAAAGATCACAACCGGCTTTACTCTGGGGCATGACAATGACAGTGGACTTTATTGTAGAATCTGATGGAACTGCAGTCATGGATATGAAGCAATTGAATTGAGAAATGAACTTGGCATTCAATTGATGACATCACTTCTGCCGATGTATTGGTGCCAAATTTTGGGAAACCTGTCGCGGAGCCCGAGTAAGGATAGTGCGAAAGACACAGTATCCTTACCCAAGTCCGTACCAGGAAGGCCTCGGGTAAGGATAGCACCCTTCGTGTTTAGGATAAGGTGACAATCACGGCAGACATTCCCCTTACAGCAAAAGACCTTGTCCTTACCCAAGTCCTTCCCAGGAAGGACTCGGGTAAGGATAGTGCGAAAGACACAGTATCACTACCCAACCCCCGCAAAGCAGAAAAACCGTACCAGGACAGACCCGGGTAAGGGAACCGACGTTTAGTGGTTGCGACGTTCAAGTGGTTGCATGCAAGTCTTTTTAAACACTCGCTCACTGTCATTTGTCGTACTTGGCCCAGAGGGAATCGCTCAGCTGATGGCATCTATCTTCTGGACATTGTCGCCAAAAGTCATAGCGCTCCGGAAGGTCGAACAGTCCGGCAGCATTGCAGAGATGCCTCAACATGGTCTGCAAAACATTGATGCTCATGGCATCGCCTACGGCAGCTCCAAAGGAACCAGCCGGCAAACCCTGAGCTGCTGCCATCATGGCTTCTGTCACAGCCGCAGGCAGCCCTTGCAGCTTGGCCATCTCAACATCATTGAGACGACGCAGGAGCTTTGGAATGTAATACCCATGCTGCTTGCACCTGGTCTTCGTGAGGCAAGGACAACAATTGTGCAAAATTGATTGAAACTTCGCGGACGCTTGCACATCCAAGACATACCCTTGATTCCACATCTTGGGCCCCAACCGCTTTTCATAGTTGGGAAGGTCTAACTTCTCAGTCCCTGAAAGGGACTTCTGCAGAAACGTATGTAGATCGGGGTGCTTCGCCCGAGGCTCTGGCATGGTCAAAGATTTTCCCTTTGACACTGCTTCCTTGCAAATAGCCAGGATGTACAGCCTTGGCCTGCTCTGAGGAATTCCGAAATATCGGGTGCTGACAATGCCATGCACCATCTGGTACTCCAGCAGCTGGAAGACCTTCACAATGAATTGCCAAAGCTGCTTATGGTTTTTGTCCCGTATAGCGGACACCTGCTCTAGCAAGACCGCTCTCGGTCGCTGGGCTGCCAAGTAATGCAACCCTTCCAACGTGGCCAAGCCACGCTGATCGCGACAGCCTTCGCGCTTCCCAATGCGCGAAAACGGGGGGCATGGAAAACCCGCGCAGTACAGGTCAGCTCGTGGAGCGTCCTTGTGGTCACGCTCGAAAACGTCAGTGAAATATATGCAGTCTGCATCGTTGAAGCCACAGACGTCGGAGACAGTTTTATGTAAAGCCCTTTTCGCTTTGCAATGGTCGCAAGCCATGACTGGTTTAATGCGGCCCTGCAGGCCTAGCAATCGAAGAGCCACCAGCTCGGATCCATAGCCCGAACAGTCAGATGCCAAAGTCACTGGTTGCCCTGGCTTTGGCTTCTGCCATAGCCCCAGTCTCTGTTTCCAAGACCTAGCGCAATCATAGATCTTTTCCACCACAGGGGGTTTGGCACATGCCTTGGGCGTCGTCTTGCTGGCATTGCTACTCTGTCTAAGCGGTGATCGTTTTCTTTTTCCGGGCATGCTGGGAGACAAAGACTATTTGAGCCGAAAATGCAAACAGACAAAGGAAACAGGTGGGGAATGCTTGACATGAAATTCAATCATTGTGTGTCATTGTCATGGAAAGTAAATTTGAAACCCAATTCTCTGTCACAAAGAAATTATGCATGCGGTAGGATTCAGTGAGTTTTTTTTCCCCCGGACTTCGACGATCACGATGTTTCTCACCGTGTCTCAGCGTCCCTCTACCCAAGCGCTCTTGTCTTCGAGCACAAACACCCGTGTTGCCCAAGCAACAAACTCGTCTGCGGTCAGGGACAACAATCTCTTGCATCTATTGGCAGGCGGCTGCGGTTCATGCTGCCCTCGCAAAACCAATCCCCACTTCCATCCATCTTTTTTGGTGGCTTCCTCCAAGGTAACAGCCTTCCAACCCTTGGCCAAGCTACAAGCTTGGCGGATAACAGCAGTCAAGGCTGGCACCTCCTCAGTGAAAGCCTGGCTCGCGAAGACGCGGACTGTCTGCTCCACCCCAGGCTTGAATGTCATCTTGACACCGCGATGTCCATGAAGCACCCCGCACGACAGCAGGACGCAGCCCATCAAAGCGCCAAAGGCACGGTGAGTGCGACTCACTTTGCACCACTCGTCGCCAATCAGCAGCAGCTTTGGCATCCGAAGGTCCTGCAAGAAGTATTTAAAAGGGAAAACAAACATGAACTGCAACAGCACAAAATCAAGCTGCACTGCGTGAACATGTCAAACAACTGCTCCCAGCACCTCAGTGGTATTCGTCACGCCAGCCATGCGCAGCTTCCGCAAAGTCGCATCTTTGCTCGCCCTCGACGTGTCCAAGACTATGCCGGGCTCCGGCAACTGGGCCAAAGCCCACTGCGAGCTTTGCTTGCTGGCACGCAAGGAAAGTTGTTTTGTAATTTGTACAAACTTTTTGGCTCGCGCCCTGTCGTTTGCCTGGTCGGTCTTCAGCCGCTTTGCTGCTTCATCTTTGACTTCCTGAGTAATCTCTTTGTCGAGCAAAGTGCCTTCCAAGTACGCTTCCGCCTGCTTTTTCTTTAGCAAAGCACGTTGCTTGGATACTTCTTTCTCCAAGCTCTCAGGCAATTCCACCGGTGGTCTTCGCTGAGGTGTGTGAAGGTCTTCCGCCTTCGCTGCCTGATGGATCGCTTCTGACCGCTTTCGCTTCCAAGCTTGCTTGGAAGTCTCTTTCTCAACCCCGATGCGCCCAGCGTCCATTCTTGTTTTGCGGACACTGGTGCGACAACGGCCCGAAGGCAGAAGCTGCCCATACAATTCTCTTGCCGTTTCCAGGACTTGCCCGTCGAATTGCGGGTCGGCACCCACTATGACGGCCAAACGCCTGTCAGTTTCAGCCCGCGAACTCGCAAGTTCAGCCGGCGACCTCTTCAATTGCGAAAACATTTGCTCGCAACCGGAACTGGACGTGGTCCATGCCAAATAGGCAAACAGTACCTGGCAGTCAATGCTCCGAATGTCAACTCCGAGGCTTTTATTCAGATTTTAACAGACACAAATTTTAAAAAAAATCAAATCAAAACAAATCCTTCCCCTCGCCTTCTTCAAAGCAGTCGTTGGATATTTCTTGCGATGATGCACGCGACCTTCTAGGTGATTCACTGCCTGGGCCCATGCCAAGCGATTCTCCAAGCGTCCCCTTTTTTTGCAAAGCCTGCGCCGTAGCAAGGATGGACACATATTGTTCCGACAACTCTCTGTAGTTCACACCAAAGGCCTGCGCCAATTTGCGCAAGGCATCCTCGTTGCTGCAGCCGCGCTTCTGCCTACCGCCGCCTTCCAAATGGAAGACATCAAAGCAGCCCACCAGTTGCCATGCCGGAAACTCTTGGTCCAGAGTCGCCATCATTGTCGAAACCCACTCCTGGAAAAACCCAGTGACACGAGGGAAACATTTCAATAGCAAAAACATTTATTGAACAGCTGCGCTTGGTCAAACATTTAAGGGGGACTAGAAAAACGTATGTCACAAAAAAATGCCACACCTGCAAAACTCGCGTGGCATACCTTCGGTCTTCCGCTGTGATGCGGATCTCCTTGGCAGCCCCTTGGTGAAGAATGCAAACAGGTTCCCTCTCCAAAGCTTCCACCAATGCTTTGGCATACGTCGGCAAGGACCATACCTTTTCCGACACAAACAAAGCTTGCACTGACAAGGCGAACTGCTGACAGCAAGCGTTCAACTGGCTCACATCCGCATTTTCGTCATCCAGGGCCCGTGTGAGTTCACCACATGTCGCAGCAGCATCTGTGGCCATAGCCAACAGAGCTGCTTTGCGACCACTAAATGTCTGCAATAACTTAGTCGCCCACTCACCCGAAGAACCCCGAACCAAGGCAATCTTGTGGCAGAGCCTGATCATTGATGGCACATGATCTGTCACCTGGCTCAAAGGTGTCAAAAAGGAAGAAAAGCGATGCTTCGCCGCCGCCAAGCTTGTTGCTCCACCGCCATCTGCTTGGACGTGTTCAGCCCACCAAGAGGAGTAGAGCGGGCTATGGAATACCTTCTGTGCAAAGGAGTCTGTGCCTGATATGAACTCTTGCATTAAAGAATTCAATTCAGAACTTGCAGCAAACGGTCTCTTCAGAAGCCTGCATGTTGCATGTGGAGCATCTCTTCCGATTACCTTGATGTCGCTCAGATAGTCATCCAGCTCCCCTGTCTTTGCATATGGTCTACGGCCTGCAAGCAAACCGCTTGCAAGCAACTCCGGAGCTGCTGCATCGGTGACAAGGATGCTAGTGCTTACGCGGATGTTTTTTTCCACATCCTTCTGCAGGCAAGCAGCACCTTGAGGATCCACAAACCCTCGAGGCAGGCCCTGTCTGGGAGTGCAATATTCATGCACCATCTTTTTGACAGCTTCTGCCAAGCTGTCTGCAAAGCCATCCGCAGGTGCAAACCCCAGGACACCCGAGGCACACGAGAGATCAGCTCCACAAGATCTCCATCGGACCAGAAGGCGTCCTTTTCTTTCATCTCGTGTCAGTGCAATGCAGCGGGCATTTTTGAGAATGCCCCTGCCAACTTCCATAGCAGCTTCGCTCAAGCACCAGCGCACTTGCTGCTTTTTGTCTGAGCAAGGTCCACCATCTCGACAGCTACCTCCTTTACGCATATGCTCTAAAGATGCTTTGAACACGTCCATAGGCGGGGCCAATCCTGCACAACTTGCCGAAGCTGCTCTGTCACTCGCAGCAATGTGGGCGTGAGAACCTTCATGTCGTTTGAAGTGATGCAATCGCAGATGCAGTGGATTCATTTCAAAGTTTGCCCAAGGCCCGCCCATATCAGCCAACGCACAGATAGAGCATCCGATTCTCGCCACCTTCTTAGTCACTGTGACCTGAGCCCATTTGGCTTTAAGCTGTGCTTGCCAGCTCTCCTTGAAATCCGCCCAGCGGCAAAGTCCACACCGACCAGTTTTGATCTTGCATGACTGCCGATGTTGGCGGACCAATTTCCCAGGAAGCAGGTTTGGTTTCACCGACTTTCCCATTATTTTCCCTGAGCCCAGAAGCCAAAACGGCTGCAAATAAAAAATTAAAATCGAAGAAACGTGCTGTCATTGAAACTGATGTAAATGATAGTGAGAATGTAAAATGATACGCGGTCAATCTTATCTGCCACGAAACCTTTTTTCTCCAGGCGCACAGCGTCCAATTTGAAATATAAAAACCCTTGAAGATTCTGCAGCATGCCCAGGTGACACGCATTCCCGGCGCACTAGTTGTGCCTCGTAGGCACTCGTCGTGCTCGAAAGCACTTTGTACCCGCAGGTACTATGCACCCGCAGGTGCCATGCACCCGTAGGTGCCATGTGCCCTCAGGCACTATGCACCCGCAGGTGCTATGTGCCCGCAGGCACTATGCACCCGCAGGTGCTATGTGCCCGCAGGCACTTTGTGCTCGCAAGCACTTAATGGCCACTCAACGCGTCCACGGCGCCACCCATTGCATGCTGTGACAGGTACACAGCATCCACAGCAGAACCTTCGAAGGCAGTTTCTCGGATATGAGAAATCAAAGTGGCCAAATCTTGCTCAGCCGTGCCGAACTCATCTAAGTGGAGATCCCGGTTGGCTTTCAGGCGACGTAGCTCTGAAGCGTCGGCTTCAGGCACATGGCAGGTCAAACAAACCTGTCCATCCTCAAGTGGCAACACGTTCGGCACCTCGCCCGTGGCAGAGGTTTCCCAAGCGACGAACAGGAGTAGGGACACTTTGCTCAGAGCTTCTCTTTCTCGGATCCCTTCCACAACCCTACTGGCCATCCGCAAGCATTCCTGCAGGTTGTCCCACCGGTCTTTGCTTTCACTGGTGCTGGTGGTTTGCAGAATGGTGCGGACAACACCAGCTAGCCACAGCAAAAAAGCCTTTCCCACTGGAAAAGTGAAGCCCGCCATTTTGCTTCGAGGCGCCGCAGGCACAGTCAGCTACCCTTGAAAAAATTGCGGCTGAACCCTGGATGACTGATTTCGGACCATGGAATAATAAATGACAATGACGAGGGAAGCTAACTGAACTATAGCTTAGCATTAATCAGTTGTGTGTGTCATGTGCTTACCATGGATGATTTGAAGCAACTCAAGACAATCAATGAGATAAGACATTAAAACGAAGGGGTGTTAGCTTACAATGGGTGTTTTGCCCTAAGATATGAGAAAATAAAAGCAAAACCAAGATGTATAACATGAGCTATGGGGTTTAGATAAAAAATATATGTATAATATAACATATTTATTTTTAAATATATATATATATATATATCATGGGAAACTGAATGCAGCATAGGGCAGAGCAACCAGGCAACAGCAAAACATCACCAAGGCGTGAAAAAAGGTGCCTGACCTGGGGATGGGGTTTCATGATGAAATAAGATAAGGAAATGGGTCGAAAAATGGTTGGGTTGAAATTGAAACTGAACAAAAAATACACCTCCTGTATGCCAGCCGGCTCAAGTCCTAGGCCAAGACAATATATATAGGACCATGGCGGAGGCCACGCTTATCCTGGAAGCCTCCGCAGCACGTCGAAGCGACTTGACCTTTCAAATCCCAATTGGACGTCTCCGGCTGCTTCGCGGACAAATTGAATCACAGCTGGGACTTCCCAAAGATTGTACGGAGTACAATCCATCCTGGTCCATCTGCTGCAAGGAGATGGCTGCTGTTCTGACCTTAGCGGAAGGTCACGCAGCGCTGGAAGAGAAGGATGCCGCTGAAGAGCAAATCATACGCCTGAAAAACTTGCTTGTTTTGTGTATGTCCTGGCCGCAACACTGGTGGGGGAGCGAAGACGATGATTATTTCCGTCTTCGTTGCTTCAGATCCAACTGGGAACCTGCGTCTTGGTCTTGCAGGTTGAAGCACAAGGATGATGATGATATCTCCTACNCAGATCCAACTGGGAACCTGCGTCTTGGTCTTGCAGGTTGAAGCACAAGGATGATGATGATATCTCCTACGCGGAGAAGGCGCAAGTGGTGTTGGAACATCTCGACTCCCTGTCGACTGTTGTTAAGCAGCTTCCTGAAAGCAGCTGGTTTGAGACCGCCGCTAAGGCGGTTGAAACTGTGCAAGGGCTAGCAATTCACTTCCAGGAGACAGAAAGCGCCAAGCAAAAACCGTGACTTGCAATGTCCGCGAACTGTCCGCGTTTGTCCGCGTTTGTNTAGCAATTCACTTCCAGGAGACAGAAAGCGCCAAGCAAAAACCGTGACTTGCAATGTCCGCGAACTGTCCGCGTTTGTCCGCGTTTGTCCACGCTCCCAATTGACTCTTCGTTTGTCCGCGGAGAAAAGGGTGTCCGCGGAGGTCAAATGGCTCATGGGTGGCTTGGATTTGTCCGCGAAGGTGTCCGCGTGTAGGAAAGAGGTACTTTTAGTTGTGTATTTGTCCGCGAATTTGTCCACGGTTTCTCAAGGTATGCACACTTGCAAAATCACTTTGTCCGCGGAGATCACATCAAAATCATATGTTTCTCTAGCTGCGTTGGCTCTCGTAGAGTAGGTTTTGGGAACGGTCCGGCTTCATAGGTTTCCTGTCTTCACTGGCCATGGCGGACGCTGCGCAACCTCCAGCGCCTGCAGCCCCAGAAGCCGCGCACGCGTCATGCTGCTGCTGCCGAAGAAAGAGTTGGAGGACGTGCCATATGAGGAACAGACAGCTTTTTTTCGTCGTCTGCAAGATGAGAAAAAGGCCACAGGGAAGAATCTCCCATGGAAGACCATCAAAGCACAGCTGATTGCCTTGGTGACGACGCGTACAATCACGTCCCAGTCCTCAGATGTGACCACTGAAGAGCTTCCGCTTTCTGTATGGCAGGCACGTGGATGGGATGCTGAGACGGTTCAGAACTGTCCACGGGAATGGAGCGAAGCGCTGAAGATCCATCTATACAAAGTGCCGACAAAGAAGGTTGTCTGGAAAGAAGCTCATGAAAAGATCACTGAAAGGATTCTTCGCCAAGAGCGGGAAGTTGAAAAGGCTCGCCGCAAGAAAGGCAAGAATGCGCCGCCCGAGGACGACCTGGATCTGCCTGAAGCTCCGGCGTCTGAGAAAGAGAAAGACAAGGATGACAAGAAGGAAGCCAAGGCTGCCGAATCTGCGGTGCGCAAGACGCAGCAGACCAATGCCAAGACAAACATGATTGCCGCTAAGAGCATCGGACAGCTGAGCAACGACCTGCAATCTTTGACGAAGTCTCACCAGAAGGCTTCCCAGGTACCGGACAATGTGGAGGCAGCCTGCAAGGAAACCAAAGACACTTTGGAACGTTGGATAGCTGCGGCCAAATCCACCTTGCAACAGGCGGAAGACGAGCGCGCCAAAAGTGGCGAAATTGCGCTTCCCGCTTTGCCCTTCGACGCGACAGAGGTGCGCACCTTGCACCAGACCTGTGGCGAGGTGGTGAAAAACCTGAAGCCGTACCTGCCGGTTCCCAAGGCAAAGGCGAAAGCCGACGCCAAGCGCCCTGCCGATGACGGCAGCGGCAATGCCGCGCCTGCTAAGCGCAGACGTGCCAAGTCTTCTGCCAAGTGAAAGCTTCGTCTCTGGTTTTGACACATGCCTTGGGAGTGCAACGTGTCGTTGACCATGGAGATGCTGCTGGGACGCTTGTGTCACTTCAAAGTTTGCTTTAGACTGAAGTGCTGTAGACACGAGCGCAACGTTGGTCAGAAGGGAAAAAAAAGCACCCTGAAACTTGTTTCAAGGGATGGGAAACATTCCACTGGTTTTCCTGAAAGGGTTTGAGAAAAGAAACTCAGAAATGTGTATTTAAAAGGTTATCCAACTACCAAATAAAAATATAATAAATATCCATGGTCGAAATCAATCATATGTCTTGCCATGACAGTCTGCTACGATCATATAATCAACTGCCATGGCCCACTTTTGGCTCAAGAAAACAATGGGCAACATCTTCGCTTACTTCAGATACATATTATTTCTCCGAGCTGATAATTGTCATGGCCTTGCATGCTGTAGTCGGGTACCAGGTGACAGAAGAAATCGTGCGACTGTACTGCAATAAGAAAAACATTGGCCGCTTTCATGATGTGGGCGCCTTGCTGTCAGGACGCAATGCTTTGCAAACAATGCTAAATAGTCCAAGTGACTCAGAAACAAAAGTGCAATACATATCATCCCAAGAGGATGAACCTGCACCGGAAAGAAATGAAGCACGCGACGAAAACGCAACCATGCAGAAGTTACAGATTGAAAACTAATGGACTAAACAAACCGTCGCAGAAAAATGAAAGCGCGCCTGCTGCCATGCCTCTGTTGCATGACTCATGTTTGATTAATCTAAAAAAATGTATATATCAAAACAAGTCAAAAAAAAGCACTACAATGAACATAAAGGCATTCTGTCCAACGGAAAACGAACCTATACAGATACAAATGTCAAACTAAAAACAAAAAAAGACTGCCTGCAGCCATTTTGGCTTCAAGAGATGCAGCCGGTACAAAAAAAAAGACGCTTGTTGGAAGCAACCCCGGCCGAGCAGTTTGCTGCTTTAAGAACTCTTAGCGAAGTGACGCCTGCCACGTGCAGGAAGGTCATCTCCGTCTTGAATGAAGATGGCAAGGGAAGCAGAACGTGCAAGTCGCAAAAGCATTCGCATAAGCACTCTTACCCGTGCTTGAGACATCTGCAAGTACCAGCCATAGAAGACGGAAAATTTGTGCAGTTGCCATGCATGAGTCTACCTGCACTCCTAGAAGCCAAGATCAATGCATGCGCCCTGTATAAAGCCATGCTGCACTCTGCTTGCAAAACTCACAATTGTGAACTCACTCTTCTGTTTTACACAGATGAGGTGACAGGAGGAAACGTTTTGAGCGCTCCCCAGTCTCGAAAGGCAAACCTGGTATATGTGAGCTGGCTGGAGTGCCCGCTGCTGCATATGGAATCCCAATGGCTCACATTAAGTGTTTGCCGCAGCTCTGACATCAACGACATGCGCGGAGGCATGGCTGCCTTAGTCACTGCTGTCTTAACGTTTCTCAGAAGCGAATGCGAAGATGGCTTTCCCATTGCGTGGTCGGACCAGGACGTAGATTTGATTCGTATCAAAAAAGTTTACATCTTGGCCGACGCAGAAGCAATTAGAAGTGCCACCGGCTGCAAAGGTCATGCCGGCCTCAAGTGCTGCTTGCAGTGTATAAATTGCATGGCTGTTGGCAAAGCTGCTCAGGTCGAAAATCACTTCGACNTGCCGGCCTCAAGTGCTGCTTGCAGTGTATAAATTGCATGGCTGTTGGCAAAGCTGCTCAGGTCGAAAATCACTTCGACATCACATGCGCTGAAATGCAGCGGTTTTGGCCCCAAACAGATGAAACTGTCAAAGAAGCAGCCGAAACCATCCGTGAAGCAGCAACGGCTACAGCAAGAAAGAATGTGGAGAAAATCCTCNCGGTTTTGGCCCCAAACAGATGAAACTGTCAAAGAAGCAGCCGAAACCATCCGTGAAGCAGCAACGGCTACAGCAAGAAAGAATGTGGAGAAAATCCTCGGCTGGACGTGGGAAAACTTTCGACATGGTCCACTGCTAGCTCCTCAGCTGAAAAGATGGATCAGCATTGACAGCATGTTGTACGACAGCATGCACATCTTCTTCAACAATGGGCAAATTTGTCAACTGTTGGGNATGGATCAGCATTGACAGCATGTTGTACGACAGCATGCACATCTTCTTCAACAATGGGCAAATTTGTCAACTGTTGGGTCAATGGTACGAAGTTCTTCTACAGCACACCAACTTGTCCTTGCAACACTTGCAAAGATATGCAATGCTATGGATGCCCAACAAAGGGAGTCCGGCTGCAAGCGGTCCAAAACCAACGCAATATTTCAGCAACAAGCTTTGGAAAAGAGACTCAGATTTTCGTGGAGACGCAGACGCTGCTGCTGCCACGCTGACGCTGGTCGTTGCTTTCTGTGAAGAAGTGCTGCATGTGGAAGAATCCCTGCAACCTTACATTGAATCCATGCAAAGCTTACACAAGCTTGTGTGCTGCATTTGGGCCTGCAAGGTTTCGCCGACAGCTGCCGGCCAACTTGAAACGCTCCAGAAAAAACACTTTGAATCATATTCAAAAGCGTGGTCCAAAGAATGTATGCGGCCTAAGTGGCATTATGGCTTGCATGTGCAGTCTCAAGTCCAGAGATGCAACAAAATGCTTGATACATGGGCTTTAGAAAGAAAGCATAAATTTTTTAAAAAACTTACAACAGGCAACTGGGGCTTTGCGCCTGCTTTTGCCACTTCAGCTTTGCTGGAACTATCCACGGCTGACTTGCAAGTATCCCACGAGGAAAGCTGGCTGAACTTATCCTTGCTTGGATCCTCTGTAATTAATAATTTACCGGGCCTACCCAATCCCTGTCAAATTAGCAATGGCTTGGTTGTCACAGGAGTGAAATATATTCGAGAGCAGTACATTTTGCTTGGAAACTGTGCTGCTGCCGCGCAAGTCCTAGCAGGAATCAAAACTGCCAAGGCTGATTTTTTCCTGTTGGTCGAACTGCTGAAACCTGTGCAAGCACAGCCATCCTACCGCACCCTTTGGGAAAAATATTCAGAAGATGAAAACTGCTGCGCGCTAGTCTGCCCACAAGACTTGAATAAAAACATTCGAGTCATGTACTATAGACTTGAAAATAGCAACAAGGTGTGGCTGCTGTGCTAAAAAANGCTGCGCGCTAGTCTGCCCACAAGACTTGAATAAAAACATTCGAGTCATGTACTATAGACTTGAAAATAGCAACAAGGTGTGGCTGCTGTGCTAAAAAAAGATCGTCAGCCGCTCATTTTTCATCCCACCGTCAATTCTTCATAAATCGAACCAAAAAAGTTAGCCAAGTTAGAATGAGGTTAGGATGAAGTTAACTTGAACTTATGTAACTTCAACTTAACATAGGTTATAACCTCTTAACTTCCCGGGGANCAAGTTAGAATGAGGTTAGGATGAAGTTAACTTGAACTTATGTAACTTCAACTTAACATAGGTTATAACCTCTTAACTTCCCGGGGAATCCAAAGTATAAGCTGGACATGAAGAACAACCAGAGTCCGGGAGCTGCACATTTAGAATAATTTAGAATGTCACATTCACACACATGTGTTTTAGTTGCGTGTAAT
>BGPT01003521.1:25555-35005 GCA_003297045.1 Symbiodinium sp. clade C Y103 | reverse complement strand
TGTGCAGATGTGAAGATATGCAGATGTGAAGATATGAAAATGTAATAATGCAGATCTCTTTTTACGAAAAACCCTTCGCAGACGCTCTCGGGAAAAACATATCAAAATATGAACCACAAAGTTGGTGGAGTTAAAGTAGAACCAACCGCCTCGGGAAGGTCCTTCTCTCCACACAGTAGCAGTCCAGTGCAGAGAAGTCATGAGTCCATTGAAGCTATCGGAAGGTGTGCAAATGATGCCCCGCCTCATCTCTGCCCAAAGCACGAGAGGAACGTGCCTCGACTTGGTCCAAACTCCAGACCCAAATACGAACGCAATCAGATGCGATCTACTGAAATCAGCCGAAATCCAATGAACACGTCTTAGATCGTCTTAGTGTTTCTTAGTGCTACCCTAAATCGTAAATCATCATGAAACCAAATCTCTTCATTCCTTAGACCTTTCAGACTTTCTCCCACCAGTGCCTGTGACGGACGTTGTGCTCCTGCTGACGCTGCATCAGAACTGCTGTCAGGTTTTTTGGGTTCTGCACAAGGTCGGCCAATGCCAGAATAGTCCACTGACACAATTGCATCTGATTTGTCTTTCATGAATGCATCACAATCACGCTCCAAGAAAACAAATGACCCCAATAAAGCACATAATTTTCTGCAATTGCAGCGTCACCCTCGGGTGCATGGCTTTTCCAGCTGTGCACTTACTTGCAGAAGTGGTTGAAGATTTGGGTAAGGATGGACTGGCTTGTTGAAAGTTGTGCATCTGTGGGGTTGTTATCTTGCAGTTTGATGTTTAGCTCACTTGCCAAGATTGACCGCGGCTGAGTTTACCCTGACCGATGTACAAGGAACCATGACAAAGACTCAACGATGGTTCTGCTTTTGCACTGCATCTTTCTTGCCAAAATGACTTTGGCACCAAAATTCTCCATCTTGACACAGCACCTCCGTCGTGATTCCGGCCGGGACTGCCATGGCTCCTGTGGCTTCGACTTCCACCGACTGCTGCAACTGTCATGTGGCTACTCTCAGAGGTTGCTCCCAACACCCCAAATACACAGGGGGAAACTGGATGAAATCAGCCAATTTAGCCCCATGTTGCTATCGTGTACCCAAAATTCCATACTAGCTTGGAGCACCGCTGCATACCGCTGCATTACATACACAAAAAGAACACAACAAAACGACAAGAGCTACGGATCCTTGAAAAGGATTGAAAAAGGCCTGTTGGGAATTGCTATGAATTGCTCTGAATTTTCGCACTCGTGATCAACGTGGCTGCAAGGCCATGTCCCACTTCCCCTGCCTGCTGCTGGTTTCACTATCCTCAAGTGGCTTCCACACCATTTCACACACCCGGGCAAATGCTTTGACGATCTTTGACGTGTCAAAGAAAACTCAGGCTCCTTTTGGATCTCTTTCGAATCTCTTTCCCAGCCTTGCTGCTGTAGTTGCTGGGTAAGGAGTTACTTCTTCGGACACTGCCAACACTTTCCTCCTGAGCAATCGCGTGGGAGTTGTGAGACTGCCCCTTGCAGAAAAAAGGGCGAATGAAGTCGGATGGATAAAACATGATGATGCGAACCTGTTTCTGCTCCTCAAGGCTCCCCGCAGTTTGTCCCAGGGGTTTCCCACTGTGCCTGCTCCTCAACATCCACTTCAAGGAAGGTGTTTCGAACCTTGGACAGAACATGCTGAAGTTCTGAACATACTGACCTACTGAGAAGGCTGCACTATGACTCCACTATGTTCCTTGAGTCCTGTACTCGCAAGGAAGTCCACTCATACGCAGAGCCCTGGCAGGATTTGATCTGCAAAGGCCACAGAGTCGGTGCCTTACCAAGTAAATGATATGACCAATGAATTACCAATGATATCTCATTGTATGACGGGTCGCCGTCGGTTCACCCTCCCTCGCCTCGCCTCCTCTGGCGCCTTCTGCATCGTCCATCAGCGAACGGAGCAGATCGGAGCAGATCGGAGCAGCGTCCTGTGACGTCCTGTCGCTTGCCCGTCGCTTGGCCGCGTTGTGGGATGCACTGGGATGCACTGGGATGCTCCAATGCTTTGCTTTTTTTCCATGATGTGACATGGCAATGGCATGACAATGACCCCGCGGCTTCCGTGACTTCACCATCTCCAACATACTTCAATATGCACCAGCGTGGCTGATCAGAATGCAAACATGTGATGAATGCCTGTTGCAGCTGCAAGCTATACAATGTTTTTATCTGGAGCTCAGAGCTTCAAATAGGGCAACATGGGCAACATGGACAGCAAAGTCAACAGGGTCAATAGATGTCAATAGGGTGATTCTCTATCTTTCTCTCACCCGAAAAGGAGCTTTCTGGTGCACTGCACTCACTGCACCATGTGTACCAACATATCCAACATGGTCCTGAAGCATGCCCGTACCAACATGTTACAGAGCTCATGATCTTCATTCCATGCATCATGCGCTAGGCGTCGCTAGGCTGGTGAAGGCCACCAGCCCCCGGACTCTCCCGAACTCTCCCGAACGCATCTTTTCATATCGCTCGTCGCTTTCAATTTTTTTTAGCCTATTTACTGCCTGAGGGCGCGCCTGCATCGCCACAAAATACATCAAGATGCACCAAGGCCCTATTCGCATCTATTCGCTATTTCATCTTACTCTCAGAAGCCAGTAACATTGCTCGCAATTAAGTATTTGCAACTAAGATCAATTAAGTATGGTATGACTCATTGTGACTCAATCTATGCTTTGCAGGCAGGAATAGTGACTGTACGTAGAGGCGGGTTTGACCCGACATTCAGTACCTGTCAGGAAAAGTGTGTGGGATTGCTAACACGGTCGAGACTGCGGTGTAAAGTGCCATGCAAAGGCCAAAACCTGGATGCGAGGAAAACATCTACGATCATCTATATGCTTGAATCCATGTGCATTTTTTGAGTTGAGAACGCTCCCATGAAAACAATTGAACACACATGTTCACTTACATAATAAAACCACCATCAGCAAGCATAATTTTGGCCATTGCTCATATGGTGTTGATAAAAAAACCTGCACTGTTCTGCAGATCCTGGTCGGCGGCCGTCCGGGCTGCAAGTTGCAGGTATTTTCTGTTGGAAATTCTGGAGATCTGTTGGGTACACGCGGCGTATTTGGATCTCCAGTTCCATTCTGATAGGTACGCACTAATCCAAAGCCCATCTTGCGTTGCCCATCGCTCCACTCCTGAAATGGCAGAGGCATGTCAATTGTGGCACGCCCTCCCATCGAAACATATCGAAACATATCGAAACATAACAACAAAGATCAACAAAGATCAACAAAGTTGCAAGCAGCTGCTGCAAGCACCCTTGAGATCCTTTGAGCATGACAAATAACATCCGTTCTTCAAATCGCTCACACAAGGAACGCATGGGAAACGCTGTTAATCTTTCGACAGCCGCGGCATTTTTCGAAACTCAAAAGTCGCCATGAATCGCATTCTTGCTGATTCACAGGCTGCAAAGATCGGGGAGTTGGGATGTAGGAAAGAAGTAGACAGCCTGAGAGGATCTTGTCCAGTGCAGTATTTCATTATGCGTCTCCCACTCAGCGTCTGGCTGCCCCGACGACGAACATGGAAGATATGGAAGAAAAGCGACTGGAAAGCACTTCAGAATAAGTCAGACTGAACTCAGTCAGATATGTCAGAAATATATGTCAGAAATTTGTCAGGAGTTCTCAACTGGAAATCTTTGGGGCCACGACGCCACGACCCCAATCCCTTCAACTTCAGCGGCTCTCGAAAAAAATCCGATATCTGTGATTTATTCTGTGCGGCGGCGAATTCTGCACTGAGCCGACTGGAACTAGTCTTGACAAGATTAACCTTGATCAAACCGTGAAGATTGCTAAGATATGCTAAGATTAAGCGCAAAGGCCCATCCTACTCTGCTTTCGGCTAATTGGTGGCTGAAGCACTTTCTGAGTATTTGGCACTACGACATGCACAATATCCACAGGGGATATTTGTAAGCCCGCTTCTACCAACAAAAGACTTCGCTTCGAAGTGTTTGAAGTGTACTAGTACTAAGGTGAAAGGGCAGAACCATTGCAAGGCAATATAAAAACGGTCTTCTAGACTCTAGACCTGCATTTTCTCTTGCCCATGCCCACTTAAATGACAAGTATCGGGGCGTCCATTTCGTGCAAGCAAGAAAAACACGCACCAAAATTTACCAAAATGTTACCGGGGCGTCCATTTCGTGCAAGCAAGAAAAACACGCACCAAAATTTACCAAAATGTTACATCCGTCTTTTGCGGCAGGCCATGATCAGGTAGGGTATTGAAGTTGTTTTAGTTTGAACATGCTCTGGGTACTACAGCGGTGGCGTTGCAGACTCAACTTGCTGCTACTGGGTCCATTGGGTAGCACAACTGAATACGAATACCATTCCGAATGGGAATAGTTTGCTATGCGATGGCTGCTGCATAATGAGTTGCTAAGCATTGACTGCTGGCCGGGCTGTTAACTTCACATCCATGAACTCGCAAGGACCTAATGGAGAAGAATGCTGGCAAAGCTTCCCACTGCTTTCTCAACACCCAAAATATAATGCAACAACTGTAGACCAATGTAGCCTTCGGAGGGCTGTGATGTCGCAGGGCCACTTAGTCAAACACTCAAATAGTGAAAATTGAAAAGAACATACCGGTCCCAATCCCTGAATTGCGAATTTACGCAATGTAAGGTCAACTAGTCAATAATCCAGCTAGTGTCATTTTTGCATGAAAATTTAAGTTCATCAAGTTCAAGTCCTGAAAATTTTCCTGACCAGGCTTTGGAAAGCTGATCCAATAAACATAAGCAACAATAAGTGACAGTCATGATTCCATGATAAACATAGATTGCATCATACAAGCAGTCGGCTGTCAATCAGAAATCGTCCAGTAATGCAATGCTGTGACGAAACAAATCTCAAAGAATTTGGAAGTGTGCCGCCTGTGAAAGCCCAGTGAGGGGAGAGTCTGAAGATCCTCAAACTGCAAAATTTCTACGCGGCCAAGCACAAGACTGGGTTTTCAAAGCGGCTTCCAACAGACTGAGATGAGATTCCCGTGTCGAATTCACTTCCATTCCTTTCTCCGCAGGGCAAGGTCTTGCTATTCTTGGCTATGGACAAAACAAGTCCAACTGATCTGCCCCAGTGGCACTGTGGATCGTCTTCTAGAACAACACGATCTAGATTTAACTCGTGCAAGGCTTTTCTATATACTTCTGAATTCGTCCATTTGGGATCATTTTTCGGCTGCGAGAACATATCAGTACAAATATCCTACCAAAAATGGCTACATGCAAATTCTGAGGGTCGAAAATATCAAACCCTGAACAAAAGCAGAACAAAGTTTTTGCCTGCATGGAATGTCTGTCGAATGTCTGCAAGCCTTACAAGCCTTACAAGTCGGAGAGGAGCGGTATGCTCAAGGATGGCCTCGTCTGGGACCTGCCGGCCCAAGCCGTACAAAGACGATTTAAACTTAAAGATGGCGCTAGAACCGGGTGTTTGCGGGAGACAAGCGCCCCAACGGTGCCACGCCGCCGGACGTTCAGCCACGAGATTGCACATGTCAAAGCAAGTCAAACACAAAACGGTCCCGTGAGGTCCTGAAGCATCAGCATGTCAATACCAAATCATACAACATAGATCGACATAGACCATACACATACACTGTCACATCTGTCACTCACTTACGTCTCTTTAGACATCTTTGCCCATGTCATGTGCGTCCCTGCGCTTTCACCCTTTGGCAGTAGCCAAGTCTTCACCCAGGCAGCTCTGCGCTGCACGCGCGAGTAGCACCTCTAAGGTGAGTCCGGTCAGCATGTTTCGTCCGTCTGAATCCGTGAATCCGTCTGAATCCGTGTTCAATCTGCGTAGTCACATCACTGGAATGGCAAAGGCCCTCCATTGGAATTGGATCGCAATGCGCCTGGGCCCAGGGCTGTCGAGAACTTTGGAAATCTCTCTCTCTCTCTCTCTCTCCATCCCCTTCAGCAAGTACAACTATGTACAAGCTCAGTTTAGCTCATTTTGATTCAATTTGAAGGCTTGGAATTAGTTGGAATGAGTGATGGCAGTCAAGTGGCGCTCCCTAAACCATTTCTCAATGAGCCGCTGGTGACCGACCTGGCGCTGTTGACTTTGCGAAGGATTGGGGGAACTCCTCGCCCCTTTGGTTCATGGTAGACATGACTTGATATGATTTCACTATCTTCAACGAAAAGAAAGACAGTTTGAAATTGGCATCTGTACTTCCACGGCAACCGGACCATTACATCCTGGTAGTCCTGGTATCCTGTTCTGATCATGTTCTGGTCCTCTATGAGCCTATACTATCGGGAAGTACTCTTAAGATTTCCCATCAAATTTCAGGGGAGACGTTGCACCCACCATTTAGTAGCTTACAAAAATTATTCCCAAGCTGGGGGCTATAGAATGAGGTTGCTGAGCTCCAGTTTTTTACAAATTGGGCCTTAGCTACAAAATGCCCGCTTATTTTTCAACAAGCCTCCAAGAAGAAGGAAAATCATTTGCCGCAAAATGCCACTTTCATTTTGAACAAGCCTTGAAAAGAAGGAAAACCTTTGCAAGTCCAAAGAAGAGGGAGCATCCTTTGCTACAAAATGTTTTCCAACAAACATCCTCTGTCTCTGCACTTGTTTTGTATTCTTTTGTACCTAAATTCTTGTTTTGTGCCTCTTGTCCTCTGAATCTTGTAGCACGCCGCATATGAAGCCGCATGCCCAGTATACTCCCAGAAACATTCACTCCAAATGCAACAACAAAACGAATCAACATGTGCTTTTCCTAAAGGACCCCGAAATGATACCATGCAAACTCCCTACAAAATGCCCGTCGTTTTTGTTTAAACCTAGATTTGACCCCTTGTCTTGGCTACAAAATGCCGCATTGATTTTGATAAGACCCTTGTCAAGCTCATCATACAGTATCTTGCTACAAAATGCCAATGCGTTTTCATGATGGCTGCATGTGATTATATAACATATTTCCTTTATAGAATAGGATTCACAAGCATGGCCGAGAAAACATGGGATATGCTTATCTGAAGGGCCCTGTAGGGATCACAAGGCCTCCCTTAGCTCTCGAAAGGGGATCCCTTGAATCAGTTTCAAGTCGTTGATAGGTGGGCTGTAGATTCTTCATGATTCTTTTGATTTTTTCAAGTATGATCAAGTACAATACTGAACCGTATTCCCTGGGCATCTCTTCGAACCACCTGTCGGATTCAATTGGTGGGGTGTGAGAAACGCTACACAAAGTTATACCAAGGTACCCATGCGCTATCTTTGTCAACTTAATTATCTTAGTATTGATTTCAATCAGAACCGCACCACGCCCAACATACGGACTTCACCCGAAGCCCACCACGTACGCAGCATGTAGCTGCAGGTTCAATTTCTATCAATTTGTAGCATCAAACCAAGTGTGCCAAAGAAAGATTGGAGAAACACGTTCCTCCAGGTCGCAATCAATGTCGGGAAGGCAAGCTCTACTTGGCATACTTAGCTTCAGTCTAGGCAAGACAATGCTTTTCTCCAGGTCTCCATGATACCCTCCCAGAGCCTTCTTGATACAAAGATCCTGAAAAAGTAGCCTCAGGACTTCTCAGGACTTCTCAGGACATCTCAGGACACAGTGAAAAAACAAGACAATGTTTAACCGACGCAATGAATGATGAGGCCTCACACCTCACAGCAACGGGGCAACCTATCTGTGGGGCAACCACAATTCACAAATCAGTACTGAAAGCGTACTGAAAGTAGTAGCACTGTACCTCACCCCTAAGCCAATCAGGAAACATAGGAAACCGGACTAGGCATTGATTGAAAAATTACATAAAAATACACCAAAATGCCAAGTCCAAAAACTCTTACACATCTCAACACAACAATCGATCGAAAGAGGGCCTCAGCCCCAAGTGGCTATGATGGCTATGGCACGGCTATGATGGCTATGGAGTGGCTATGGGGTGGCTAGAGATTTCCGCGTGGATTCTTCACATTTCGAGACACATTCCGCTGCTTCCGAGACACGGATCCACGGCCGTCTGCCCATTGCCGTCTACTCGCGCATAGAGATTGACAATCTGGCGCGCCCGCCATGACACACATGACACACATGGATTCTGTCACATGCAGCTGCATCACACTGAGACTCAAGATTTGGTAACCGAAGCCTTGCCATTCTGGGAACCAAAGGATCTCAGCAAAGTCATGCTATATAATCTATATGAAAAATATGAGACTATATATATATGCAGGATGTAATCTTTAGCTTCGTCTACTGAAAAAGGCCGTTGAGCTCCAAATCTCTTACAACATCTTCCCCCCTTTGCTGGCCTGAGCCACACTGTCAAAGTTTGCTTCTGCGCCACGTTGATACCTGCAAAAGACATCGTGGGCGATCCCACAAGATTCCTACAGTACTGAGTGATCTGAGTGGCGTACTGAAGTAGAGCCCCGTTGCCTCGGCGAAAAACCGAGAAAATGGCAACAGTTTTTCTGCGAAAGCTGTGGAAATATCGCACTGCGACAACTTCACAGCGATCGCATTGTGCCATGCAATGCCATGCAATGCCATCGCATGCAATGCCTGCATGAAAATCTGAATAAACGGATATAAACGGTCTTGATATGTCTTGATATCCTCCTGGCCAACTGTCCAACCGTCCAAGCTGTTCCTGTCAGAACTCTTCAGCCAGGTGACCTCCGTCCATTTCCAGAAGCCATGCACCAATCTGAGTTGTAGATCTTGGCTTCTGGGCCTTCAAACAGAAGGTGAGCCACTGACAAAAGTCGTCTCGAATTTCCCGAAATGGTGATTTGAAAAGGTAGGTTCCTCGAGTGCCCTTATTATATTTGTTTAAAATTGTTCAAACCAACGGCTTTTGTGAAACATGTGAAACTTGGACGTTCTGCATATGGGTCAACCCATGTCAACCCTTCCATCGCCCACACCATCCCGCACCATCCCGCACCATCCCGTGCCTCCTGTACATGCGGCACCCGATACGTGGAACCGGCCCTATACTCTCCTCGATTTGAGCTGGCTCGGGTCGTCGATGTGCCACTGGAGCTGGTCCCTTGTCCATTCCCGACCTGGTCGCCGCGGCGTGGCCAGTAACATCCACATCCAGTTCCAGTAACTATATGATTATATGTGGAACTGTGTAACCATGCTACCGCTACCTCTTGATTTTTGATGCATCTTGCGATTCTTGCACTAGTTGTTCGTTGTATTTCAAGGTTTCTGAAAGCACTGCCAAAATTTTCCGCCTGGGTGTCAGAGAGCCAACTCAGAAATCAAAGACTCTCACTTCTCCGACACTTCTCCCTAGTTTACGGCATGTTTCGCAGTGAGCCATTGATTTTTCCTGCCGCAGCCTCCTGCTTCAGCGGG
>BGPT01003521.1:8055-23055 GCA_003297045.1 Symbiodinium sp. clade C Y103 | reverse complement strand
GAATTCATGGTGCACCATTTGGAGGTCGTGTTTAGTAAGAAACCCTTTTACTGACTGTTACAGGCCATGGGAAAGCCACAAGATACAGGCGAGCTTGCCATCCCTCCCGGATGAACAACCAACTGTCTCACTTTAGAGCATGATGAAGTATAGATAGGTAGGCAACCATATAGACAGCTAGGTAGATTAATGGATAGATGGACTGGGATAGACTGGAAAGATAGCTAGATTGGGCAGATGGCTACATTCGAGAGATAGCTAGAGAAGGACAGTAAGATGCAATAAGATATGATAAGATAAAATAAGATAAAGAAAATAGACAAAATAAGCCAAAATAAGATCAGATAAGATCAAAAAATAAACTCATAGTCACATAGTAATCAAATAGATAGATACAGGAACAGATAGACAGATAGACAAATACATAGACAAATAGATAGAAGGACGAACATTTCTAAAAGGTACTCTGCTGCCGATACAATCGGATGCACCATTCTATAAAGTGATCAAATCAGAAAATTGGTGTTTTCTATCCGTGCGCAGATACACACAGCATGATTGCATATAATTAATGCATATGCATATGCAATGCACGCGCGCAATCAGAATTACTCACGCATCTGCTTGTGGGACTCCACTGCATGCCACCGCAATTCGTGGGCTGAACCAACTCTGATGCGACTGTGTGCAATTCGTGTTTGGTCCGCGCTCCCGACATGTTCCATTGCTGTGACTGCGCATTTGCAGAGTGGGCTTCTCCCTGACGCGATGTGGACAGAGCTTCATGGAGCGACAAATGGAACTTCAAATTAGCTTCATGTCTGCATATGTCTGGTACTGCACATGATGCATACATGATGCACACATGATGCACACATGATGCACATGTCACCACATGTCACCCACCTGAGTGCCCAATGGTTGGGCCTGAGCGTGAAGCGATGTGAAGCGATGTGAAGTTGACATGTTCGAGCCATTGACATCACCACCTCTTCGACGTGGTACTCTCGCGCTATGCTGAAGTACACAGTCATGCCAGAATGTCCTGAGAATGTCCTGAGAATATTAGTATTTCATAGTATTTCCACAGTTTCCCTTCATTTTCCTAGAACATCCGGTTGAACTTTGCAAGTTTACCTGACGCAGCAGCTGAAGTCTCTCGCCAGGACTCATGACCTGTAACCCCTCATGACCCATGTGTCGAGGCACTGTGCTAAAGCCAGGGAGATCATCTCTTCCGGCGTTGTTTCTGGAAGCTCCTGCAGTTTATAACAGTAAATTTGGAAACCACCGATAGAATGCAATCGGAGAATGCATTGAAGACATGAAAATACATCAATGTCGAACAGTAAACCATAAACCCTTAGCAGCCCTTCGCAGCCTTACGGGCCTTGCCGGTCTTACCGGCCGGCTTCTCAAAAGGTGAAAACGCCATGATTTGCCAATGCCTTTTCTCCCACTTTCCCGAGCCCGTCCAGCATTTCTTCCTCGCTGGAAGAGTTCTCACTATTTTGGGCCTCGATATCCAAGCCCCAGAAGGCCCAGCTGAGCACAAACCTGTGATACCCAGTGACCTACCAGTGACCGAGTGAATTCATGTGATTTCTGATATCTCACGAATGAGTTTGAAATGATCTTGAAGCTTTAGGGGCCGGACATCGGTTGCCACTTCGTCTTGCAGCCTTATTTTGTTTCGAACTTTGGGTCCTCAAGCAGTCGCAAAAAACTTAGCTACATGGGCACAGTGAAGCACATCCCAGCAGAAAATTCCTTCCCAAACGAAATCTGTTTTTTCAAATCGTTTGTTTTCGGTTGTCGATGCGTGTCCATGAGCAAATGCACCTGCCGGAAGACCCTGCTGAAATCCATCGGCACCATCAGTGCCTCCTGGCATTTGGGGAATAAGCCGTGTTGCCCACTTACTCTGGCGCAAGGGCGTGGGACCCGAAAGCCAACAAAATCACTCGTCTTACCAGGTCTCTATTTTCAAAAAATATGAATCACGACACATCGGACACATGTTATTCAAATTGTTTGATTTTCATTCTATGCTCTTATAGCCATCGAATTCGATCCATTGTCCCGTCATGTCACCTCATGTCACTTCATGTCACCTCACCTCATTGACTCATGTCACGTCCTGCCTGCTGAATCGTGGACTCTTTCAATCCTGTGAATGACAATTCCATCGGCCGCCATCACGGGTATCCTGTGCCACTGGATGAGCACGTGTAGTAGAGTGCAGGGCTGCAAGTGCTGCAAGCAAAACACATCAAGGCCGAACTTAGACATACCTTCCCCCCAGAATTAAACCTCCCCCTCCGCCCTAAATAAAAAACGCAGGGGTAGTTTTTTTTAATGGGAGGTTTTTAGCATCAGGGTTCGATGTTTGTCCCCCAGTATCAAATGTAAAACCTTGGTCAAAAAAAATAACTTTGTTAATTTCAAAAGATGGACCCTAATCCGCCGGCCTGCCGGCGTGTTTTGCGGATGTTCTTGTACTACATCTCTAGCTACGCTAAGCTTAGGTTAAAGGTTTCTCTCTTCGACGGATTTTTGTTTTCGCTGCCTACCCACTCTAGACTATATTCTATATAGTCTATAGTCCATAGGAGTAGTAGTAGTAGTAGTCGTCGTCGTCGTCGTCGTCGTGGTCGTCGTCGTCGTCGTCGTCGTAGTCGCAGTCGTAGGCGTTGGCTTTGCTCGTCTGGTCTCATCTCGTCTCCGTTATCCTCGTCATCCTCAACAGCCTCATCCTCACCATCATCACCGTCAGCACCACAATGATCATCATCCTCGGTTCTCTTCCATCCTTCTTCCTTCTCCCCTGTCCGTCTTTTCTTCCGTTCCCCCGGCACGCCCACCCTTTTTCCACGTTTTTTCCATGTTTTTCCACGTGTTTGCCATGCTTTCTCCACGTTTTTTTGAATGTTCTCGCCTGTGGGATTCTCCACTCCTTTCTGTTCCATCTCCACGGTCTTCGACAGAGAAGCCTTTACACAGAGAAGCTTTTGCACAGACGAGCTTTTACACAGAAAAGCTTTTGCACGGAGAAGCTTTTACAAAGAGAAGCTTTTACATGGAGACGCTTTTACACAGCGAAGCTTTTACACAGAGAAGCTTTTACACAGGAGCTTTTACACAGACAAGCTTTTACACCGACAAGCTTTCACACAGAGAGCTTTTACACCGACAAGCTTCTACACAGACAAGCTTTTACACAGAAGAGCTTTTACACAGAGAAGCTTTTACACAGAAGAGCTTTTACACGGAGAAGCTTTTGCACAGAAGAGATATTATACGGAAGAGCTTCTACACGGCGAAGCTTTTACACAGGGAAGCTTTTACACACAGAAGCTTTTCACAGAGAAGCTTTTACACAGAGAAGCTTTTACACAGAAGAGATTTTACGCAGAAGAGCTTTTTCACAGAGAAGCTTTTACACAGAGAAGCGTTACGCAGAGAAGCTTTTACATAGCGAAGCTTTTACACACGGAAGCTTTTACACACAGCAAACTTTTACACACAGAAGCTTTTACACAGAGAAGCTTTTACATACAGAAGCTTTTACACAGAGAAGGTTTTACACGCAGCAACCTTTTACACACAGCAAACTTTGACACAGAGAAGCTTTTACACACGGAAGCTTTTACACACGGAACCTTTTACACAGGGAAGCTTTTACACAGTGAAGCTTTTACACAGAGAAGTTTTTACACCGACGCTTTTACACAGAGAAGCTGTTACACAGAGAAGCTTTTACACAAAGGAGCTTTGACACACAAAAGACCCCTTCAGTTCGAAAGCACATCGCATCACACCCTGAGCTTCTGTACTTACCGCCACGGAGTGGGCCGGCGGAATGCCGAAGGCTTTTAAATAAGAACACGCCGGGGCTAACTGGTTTTTATTTTTAGGGGGTGGCACTTTTAAATTGGACCTTTACTTCTAAATTGTTTTCTAAAGGGGATCAATTAAATATCAATTTGACCAATCTGAAATTTTCCAAAACGGACAATCTACCGTAGTTCTTGTTACTTAGGGAATGGTTAATAATAGGATGAAGGGATCAAGGGAAGCCACAGAGCGACAAATTCATGCAAGTTTTTCATACTCAACGCAAAAACGGAGCAAAATGAGTTCGCAAGACCCCCTCGACTTTAGATCTGCGTTGATTTTGAAATATTATTTTGATCATTCCCTCCACAAACAAAGCTAGGAGGCAGTGACTAGATTTCCAGGCAGACTAGGTGTTGAAATTGTTGAAATACGGCAAGCCGCAAATCCATGAAGACCCATCAAAAAACGACATGGGTTTCACTTGACACGCCGCGCACGCCGCGTCCTTCGCTCTGTGAATCCATCTTGAACTGGACTCCCTGGCGGAACGCCAGAACTCGACAGCACCTTGGTGTGCAGCTGATGGCTTTCAGAAACACGTCAAAGGGAGATGATTAACATAAGATATATACATGAATACACGAGATATACATCCGTATATATATATATAATATACATAATACACACAAAATTTGACCCTATATGACATGACATAACATGACATAACAGAACAAACCAAAAGATATCAGAACATAACATTACATTACATTAAATTGCATACATTTACATCGCATGACATACCATAAGATAACATAAAATTATACAACATGACATGACATGACTTAACATAATATTGCATTACATGCATAACATCACGTAACATAATATGACATTACATGACCTGACATAACATGAGATAACAAAGGATAATATAGAATGACATGACAGTACATTACACTACACTTCATGCACAACATGCCATACCATAAGATACCATAACACGACATGACATGACATACCATAACATTGAAAGATAAAGAAGATCATAACAAAAAATAATATAGAATTAACGGTACATACATTACACTACATCACATTATATTACAGTACATACCATTACATAACATTACATAAGGTTACAACACATTACAGCAAAACATTACATAACATTACATTCCACTACATTACATTACACAACATTACATCACATGACATTACATTACATACCACTACATAACAGCACATAACATTACAAAACATTACAGCAAAACATTACATACATACATACATACATACATACATACTACAGCGTAAGGTAACATAACATTGCATGAGATGACATGATGTCATCACATTGACATGAATTAATTAAAATATCATAACTAGCGGGCATGCATGCTGCATGCATGCATACCTTCATACGTACATACGTACATACGTACTTACATACGTATATACGTACACACATGCATGCATTACATGCATTACATACATTACATACATTCCATGCCATGCCATTACATTACACTACATTACACTACACTACACTATGGTACAGATGGGTGGGGAATTATTTGGGTATTTCTTTCGGGTCAGTTTTTTTTTTGGAATCCCTTCTGCCATGCATTTGAAACATTTGGAAGCTATAACCTTGCATTTCGAATGGTACTAGCACGATTTTGGAGCTAAAATTTGCCAAATTACTTTCAGTTTTTGTCCGTGTTCTTCTCTTTTGTGTGGTAGTTGTGACATTGGAAAGCTGGAAAGCTAGCGCATTTAATTTTGAATGGTACTTGCGGCACTTGGTGGCTAGAGGCTACCAACCTGAAAAGAAATTGCACGATTTAGCAGCTAACACTTGCCAATTACAGAAAGTTTTCGCCATACTCTTCTACTTTTGTCTGGTATTTGCGACGTTTGGAAGCTAGAACATTTAAGATTGCGTTGTATTTGCTGCACTTAGGGCTAGAGGCTACCAACCTGGAAGGAAATTAAATGGTGTTGTTGTCGTCGTCGTCGTCGTTGTTGTGGTTGTTGTTGTGTTTGTTGCTGTGGTTTTTTGGTTGTTGGTTTTTGAATGTTGTTTGTTGTTTGTGGTTGTGGTTGTGGTTGTGGGTTGCTGCTGGTTGATTCTTGGTTGTTGCGATTGTTGCTTTGGCGGCTGCTGCTGCTGCTGCTGCTGCTGCTGCTGCTGTTGTTGTTGTTGTTGTTGCTGTTGCTGCTGTTGTTGTTGGTGATGGTGGCGGCGGTTTGTTGTTAGTTCGTTGTTGGTTTGTTGTTGGTTTGTTGTTGGTTTGTTGTTGGTTTGTTGGTGTGCTGTTGATTTGCTGTTGGTTTGGTGTTGTCGCTGTTGCTGTTGCTGCTGCTGCAGCTGCCAAAACTTGGATTTGGATTTAGAACAGCGGGAGGAGGGATGTGGTCTGGAGAAACCGGGTCTATTTATGCGCCCACGCGCGCGCAGAAGTTGTTTCAGCATGTTTTTCATATGTACCGCACATGTCTTGTATGTACGTACATGCTGCTGCCACAGGTGGAATGGGGCAGGTGGCGTCAGTTTTTTCCCAACTGTTGTCTTTCCGTAGGACATTGAGATTCTTGTAATTGTTGCTAGTGCGCTGAGCCGGGTGCCCTTGGGCACACTGCGGCCAAGGTTTCTATAACTTCTATTCTGATGGGGCAAGGTTGATTGAAACAATCTTCTCTCCTTGCATCTCTCTTGTTCTATCTTGTTTTTGGGATGGCTGGGTTGGCTTTCTAGACAGGGTTAGCCTTTCAATTTCATGTCTTGCTCTCAACTGCTGTCGTTACTTTGCATTCCTATCCTTGCATCTTTGCGTTGTCACTGGACTGGACACAATGCCTTTACAAGGGCCATGCGGCAAAGCCAATTGAATGAGAGTCCGTGATGGGGCAGAGGTCAATTGAAACCATCTTCCGTCTTTTGCATCTCTTTTCTTGTGCCTTCTTCTCATTTCTGGAGTGAAAGGGTTGGCCCTCTAGAAAGGATTGACCTTGGTGCTTGCTCTCATTTACATTACGCGAACCAAATACAAAACGCACCCAGGTCGAAAAAAACAGATTAGTTTAGGTCCAAACAAGGTCCATCCTGACTAAAAAAGCAAAAAAGCAGAGAAACATAGAAGCAGAGCAGCAAAGAAGCGGAAAAGCAGAGAAGCAGCGAAGCAGAAAAGCAGAGAAGCAGAAAAGCAGAGAACCAATAGATTAAAGCAGGGAAGCAAAGAAGAAGAAAAGCAGTGCAGGAGAAAAAGTTCAAGCAAAAAAATATCCCCAAAAGGCACCAAAAGCACAAAAGCAATGAAAGGTCCAAAGAAAAAGGCGACAAAAAATCCCCAAACTGACCTTTAAAAAAACCTACCAAAAACCCTTCCCCTATATTACATTCCATTACATTAACTTACCTTACATCACATCACATCACATTGCATTACATAGCAACTACATTACATCACAAGTACATTACAATATAGTACATTACATTACAAGTACATTACAAGCACATTATTGACATTGCATTGCATTACAAGTACATTACAAGTACATCACATTACACTACACTACATCACATCACACTACATTACATTACATTATATACATTGCATTGCAGTGCATTGCAGTGCATTACATTACATAACATTGCATTACATACGTCACTACCCTACACACCTTAATTACGCTACATTAATTACATAACATTACATTACACTACATTGCACGGCATTGGGTTGCATTGCAGTACGTGACTTTATAATTGCATTACTTTTAGAATCACATTACATCAACATCACAGTATATAACATAGAAAGCTATATAAGCTATACGTGTGTGTGTGTGTGCAGATGTCAAAACCGATATAGAAATACAAAGATCTAGACATATCATAGGCGCATCAAAACGCATCTATATACGCTATGCTATACTTGGTTGCCATGCCGGAACCAAGGACGCTCCAACAGCTTTCAATAATCTTCACTGCTGCACTATCACTACTAGCATCACAGCAACAATAGCACCAGCAGCATCACAAACAGCCCTGCACGACCACTAACCTGGAGAACGACTGACAGCTACAGGGACGACCACTAAGGCCTTTATTAAATATCGTCACCAACCACAACTACAACCACGCAGGACTAGCACAGTGAGAAGGAGAAGCACAAGCAAGCCAAGCTGCCGATGAAGACCTTCTGCTGTACTGGTCATTCATGACAATCTGGCGACGATGATTCAAAGAATTCAATGGATCAAAACGTTCTGCATAGACTGCGTGAATTGGCCCGCATAACACCCAAAAAAAAGCTCACAGCTTGGACAGGAACTCCTTCCCAAAAATCAAAAAACATCTGCCTCCGGCTGGCCAAACAGGCCGGAAAGATTGCCCCTCCTCCATTAGCACAAAGGGCTGCGGATGGTGGAAATTTTCATCCACACAAGATATCACAAGATTGTCCTCATCCAAGTCACACAAAACTTGCAACAGTTGGTCCTTTGGCCAGAATATGGACTGAGACATGCACAGTCTGTGCCAAAGGAAAAACGCAAGCTCTTTGCAGCTTCATATGGGATCCTTTTTATTGCCGGCCTTTTTCGCATTGAGCCGAGGGTGACGCTATGAGTCAGGTGCACAGGTGACGCAGGCCTTCAACAGTATTCATAATATTCATATGCTCATGGAAAGGGAAAAGGGTTTGCACATCCGACTTGTGCTTGAATGTTTCGCAAAATGGTTAGTGAAAGTGTCAGTCCATGTTCAAACTGTCTCAGAATTCAAACCCGAATCACTCAAGTATCATTCAAGTAAAGGCCTTGATAAGCGGCCGGCATTGGCAAGAAAAACCACCTGCCCAAACCATAGTATCCACCATGTCATGCGGCCAGTGAAACTTTGCTGGGAGAACGGAAAAGATTGCATGGTTTCCGCAACTTTCGGCAACACTAGCCATTCGGTGATGCAGCTTCTCACACCATTTCTAGCAAACCTTAAATCACAGTTGCTTGGGGGTTCGAGTCAATTCCTCCAGAAACCAAGTGCGAGGACGTGCTGGGCTACGCGTTCAGCCACCTCGTTTCAAGAACTGTCTGTCACAGCGTATGCTCAAGCTTGATGATCTTGATGTGAAGGTCTTGATTTGGCGTCTGAGCCATTCTGAGCCAGTCCTTTCAAAATCTCTTGCCGCGGCAAAGTGCTTGAGGTCCGAACGACCACGACTCCGACTGCGTTCCTCCCCACGGATCCAAACCTGAGACTGGGTGAGACGAGACGAGGAACGGCAGAGACACGAGGAACGGCAGCCGGTGCAGCCGGTGCAGCCGGTGCAGCCTCTGCAGCCTGAGTTCATGCATGGAAGTTGACTCTGAGTCAGTCTGAGTCACCCCGCTGAAGTGTACTTTTTCCGTGAGCGCGACCTTGAAATCACAACGTTTCCGACATCTTTGACCTTGTTTGAACAGTGTCCAGAAAACCTCCTCACGGGGTCTCATGTCCTTATATGCTGTACTCTATATCATCTTACATCCAGTTCATAGTGAGTGGAACAGATCGTTCTGCACCTGAAGTGTTTGAATTTATGTTCCATAGGGAAAAACCTGCACAATGTTGAATACAGGTTTCAAATGACATAGATGACATTGATTGACATTGATTGACATAGTTGGTAGATGTGTGATGTTTGGGATTGTTTACGACTGTTTGATGATGTCGACCCATTGGTCGACTCATTTTTCCGTCTCTGTCACACCAAGTCAGTCGCCGGATGCTACGCATTTCTACGCCGGCCTCGAAGGCGTGCGCTTCCTCGGGCCGCCAAACTCCGCGCGCCGGAACCTGGCGGAGCGCAGGCACGGCAGGAAGATGTGATACACTACACTAAATTGAATCTCGGCAGGATCCTTTTCACTCGTTGCCACGCAAAGCTCAGGGGCCCTAAAGTTTTAAGCCAAAAGGTGCGTGAAACAACGTTCATTCAGAACCAGGCGCTCTAAGACCTACCATGCGACAACGTGGAATCACACTAATATACATTCACAGATACACTGAAGAAACTTTGATCCTCTTTCATCCTCTGTCATCTTTAGAGTCAAAGGGATATCAATTTCTCAAAGAGTCTCAACAAGATCTCTCTCTCTCTCCCCAGCGCGATTGGCAAAGTCAAGGATCGGCTCAAAATGACATGGGCGATCCATGGCGATCCATAGCAAGCCGGTGATCCAGGCCTTCTTTTCATCTCAGAGAGGCGTCTGAAGTGCTCGGCCTCAGCCGCTCCCACGGCGCTCATCGTGCATGCGAGCGAATTTTAAGTGAAAAAGGAGGACCTTCGAATTTACCAAGCTTGGATATGAATGGATGAGGGCGTTTTCGCGCCAGCTCAGGCACAAATGTTCTGCTCGAATGTGGATGATGTCATTCAATCTGACCTAGAAAGCCTATCTGCTCCAACATCAGCCAAGATGGTCAAAGCTGGGCATGCACACCACTTCACCAGGCGAATGCACCCTTGGGCCCTTGCACAACAAATTGCATTTGGGCAGTTATCTGGGAGCTGAATATGGAATTCAGAACGATGCAAAGCAATATGCGTCCAACTTGGTAAAACACGTTCAGTGATCGTATCTTGATGTTCTTGGCTTCTTCTAGGCGTGCAACTAGAATTGCTTACTAAGAAACTCTTCAAATGTGATTATATACGAGATCCAAATTGTAGATGCTTAAAGCATCTTAAAGCTGCTCCAGAACCCCTGGCTGCACTGCCATGCTGTGCCATGCGGGTTCAAGGGCGCACGGATGGATCCGCAAGAGATGCACGAAGGCTAATGGCATCCTGGCGAGCCGATGCGGGCCGTCTCGTTTCGACTTCCCCTGACACTTTTGAGATCAGCCCGCACCCCAGGAAGAAACAAAGAGGAACTCTTCAAGGAAAAAACTCAGACAAAATCTTCAGCTGACCTTCCATTTTGATCAGGATTTTGAAACCACGTGAGTCATCACAAGATATCACAAGTCCATATGGGAAGATCACATCTGTCCTGGTCATCCGCCGCCACCTGCCAGGTTTCAATGGACATCTCTACGCGTAGATTTTTAAAATTCGCCAACGGATGGAGGTCAGATTGTGTCAAACTGCAGTTCTGCACTGGCTGCTTCGATGTAACCTCTCCTGCACTGTATGCATTTTCCCGGCATTAGTTGCCATTTTGAGACCTATACGATCTATAGCTGACACATACTGACACTGAGACCTTGTTGGCGCGGCTGGCAGTGGAGGCTACCGCACCTCGGAACCAAGGCTGTCCCGCCAATCGTCACGTCAGATCACATTTCTCCTTTGAATCGTGTTTGTTTCTTTTCGTTTCACTTTCTGATTTCTGCCCCTGAAAATCCTTGTCGTTTTCTTTATCTTTCCAGATGTTGCTTTGCAGTACGTGTGGCCTATCTGGATCTATCTGGCCTAGCGCATCCAGGTGCCGCGAACGCTGAAGCTCAAAAGCTGTGGCTCAGCTATGGCGCAGACTGGTGGAAGTTGTTGCCTCGATTGTGAAGCATCTTGCGGCAACTCCATGCGGCAACTCCATTGAGCACTCGAAAAACGTCATGTCACGCGTTGCAACACGTTGCCACACGTTGCAACACGTTGCAACACGTTGCAATGGGATTCCGCGCCAGCTTGATTTGCACTCCCCTGCCCCACACGAACGGACGTGCGAGAAAAAGCTGCCACAACAAAGGACTTTGCAAGTTTACCGTGCAGATTACAGATTCCTTTTCAAAGCGGAAAATATACCGTGAGGCATAGTGACACAATGATTTCATCTGGCGCCTGGACCTGGCCTTCTTTTCTAACTCTTTTTTCCGATGCTCCTCTGCCACCGCTCTGCGGTCATGATGCCCTGACCCCAGTCCCGGCACAATTCGCCGCATCTCCTCATCGTCATGATCATCATCAGCCATGGCAAAAGCCTCAACAGCAACGGATCAGTCTCTTGGGATGCCAGGCAACGAAGGCGACGAAGAAGGCATTTCCCAGTCCACTCTTGAATCTCTTGGCAGTGAATGGCCTTTCAACTCACATGACCGTCTTTTACCGCATCCTACAAGGTAACGCTAAGCCGGTGGGCTCCTTTCAGCTTTTGCTGGCGGGCTGCCTCAGGAACGGTTGAAACTCCTTTCTTAAACACTAAAGTCAAAGACATTTTAGGCTTCTGGCCTTACGCTCCTCCTCTAATCTTTTTTGCTCGTCTCGTGCTCGTCGCTCTTCTGCCTTAAGACGGAAATGTGGAATTTTGGATTGCTCAAGATGTCTTTCGAATGATAATTTTTGTGCTTCTGCGAAGGCAAGTACCATCCCAAGAACCAACAATTTGGCCAATGACCTTCTACCTGCAGGCTTCAACTGCCGGACTAATGAGCTTCTGACTTCTGATTCTGACCTAACTAGTACTATTGAATAATATAATATAATATTAAGCAATATTGATTAGGAATAGGCCTGGAAAAGGTGAATTTACTGCAATTTCTGGCAACACGTCTCGGAGCTCACACCCACTTCGCTTCCTGCTCTTGCCAGCGACGGCCTCGGAGTGGTTCCAACTCGATTCTGATAATCTGAGACCATTTAGCTCCAGCATGGTTGGCTGGACATGACTACTTCTCCTGGTTGATGCTTATGCAAATTACAGGATATGTGTACATATGTATATACATGTATATATATATATATATGTGTGTGTGTGATATGATTTGATATCCTTTATCTCTCTAGTTATTTTGTCTTTTTTGAAGATTGCATAGTATTGCCCCTTTTTCTCCCTTTTGCTCTTTTCTTTACCGCTTGGGCTGCAGCGAGACTCAGCCTCTTCGGCTTCCCTTCGCTTCCTCTCCTGCTGTGACATGAAAAATGTAGCGAAGTGCAAACGTATCCGGTCCAAAGCCCCAGAACCACCGGAAAAGAATTCCAGCTTGCAGGCAAACAAAGCGAAACTAGCATTTACAAAAATCAAGTTACCATAAGGGAACACATAATATAATATATACATGTGTATACATATATATATATATATGTATCACATCATTCATTCAATGCATCTAATTATCTATCTAGTGTGGATACCATGTCATCATTTGACCACAACTCCTGTTTCCAACCGTACGTTGTCTCACCATTGCGAGCCTCAGCATCCTTTTGCGCTCTCTGCGCCTTGGCCTCCGCTTCCTTTTTCTCTCGACCTCGATGAAACAATGAAACGATTCGAGATACTTGAGATCCTGACGCGATCGAGTGAAGATTCCCTTGTATCTAGTTTCTTATATTTCAGTATATCATATGTGTATATATATGTGAATGACCACAACTCTGGTAGGTCACCGTGTACTGAAGGATCACAGCAGTCAACTCAATGAATGTTCCAAGCAGCAGCGCTCACTTTTCTCGCCTANTGTGAATGACCACAACTCTGGTAGGTCACCGTGTACTGAAGGATCACAGCAGTCAACTCAATGAATGTTCCAAGCAGCAGCGCTCACTTTTCTCGCCTATGGCATGGAGTATTGCGGTGTTCTTGAGCCAGTGCAGCGGAGCAAACGGTCTCAAAGGTTACCGCTTCACCGGACTCAAACACTACCTATACATGCCTATATTGATGGTCGTACCTGGCCTGCATATTGTTCACACCCCCCATGCCTGATACATCCATTTGTCAGGCACAAGAGAGCAAATGCCAGGGCTTAAAATGACCATTGATAGATGTTGTGTTGGTCCCTCAAAAATCTTGACTACGCTATGTACATAAAACAGTAGGTTCATCCTCCACTTATCAAGTCCGCCGATAGACAAACGTGACAGTGTCGGAATCCCCAAAATGCCCCACTAGTGTAGCATCAGGCCCGCCNTCAAGTCCGCCGATAGACAAACGTGACAGTGTCGGAATCCCCAAAATGCCCCACTAGTGTAGCATCAGGCCCGCCGAACGACAAGCATGAACCACAACTAGTGCTGTACACGCATCGCCTGTACTTTGGGACACAACATTATCGAGGCTATTCCTCGATCGCCGTAATGTAAAATGATTTTGGATTTTGACATCCAAAATTTGGGAGTCTACCTACTGCCCGGCTCTCAACTCTCAGTAGGTCTCCTCGAGCTTGAAGAACCACCACCGGCATCACTCTTCTGGCGTTTCGCCTTCTTCTTTGATGGCCCAGCCTGACCCGAACCTGGTGTGCCTTCATCCCGTTCAGTCGTGTCTTCAATGGCTCGTACATATTCACGGGCATCAGGACGATCATTGGGATCCAACATGTCGATGTTCCTCTCCAGCTGTATCGTACTCGTTTGTNTCTTTCGACCGCTGCACATGCCAATGACACTGGGTCCATGTGAATGTGATCTTCTCGATTCGGTGGCGTCACACGGAAGTAGTCGTAGGACCTGACAGCGAAGGCGCCGGAGATCATCTTTCGGATGAAGTTGCTAACTTCTCGTCTGATGTCCGGTCTATCCTCTTCATCGGCGTCGGCAATGTCTGTGAGTTTCTTGGCAATGAACTCTGGAGTGATGCCGACCTGGATGATGTACTTCATGATCTTGCACAAGTTCTTGGTGCCCTCAATTCCGCGAAGGTACATCTCGATGTCGCGACCACCGAAGAAGCCACCCTTCGCATTCCTGTGGAACGCTGCCTTGTACTCGTCAGTGGTAGGTTCGCGGAGTTCACCATGTTCGTCTTCTCCAACATATGGGACGTAGGTGTCATACTCTGGGAGATTCCCACTGTTTCTGACAAGATCAACATAGGTCTTAGCAGGGGCATTTACCATGTAAACATAAAACAACCGGTAACGTGCCTTGAGGTGCTGTGCAATCATGAGGTCGATCACCCTCGCATTGGAATCAACAGGGTCTTCATTGACAGCGACATCGATGCAATGAATAATGCTGCCAGGAACGTAACGAACTGCCCACATCGGAGTAGGTCCAGTGTCCATGCGATTCGCTTCCTCCTGTGCATCCGCTTCTTCTTGCTCTCTGTCAGCCTCTGCCTCTCTCTTCTCCTGTTCTTCCTCTGCTGCTGTCTTCTCTCGCTGAGGCGATGGTCTTGATGGTCTCGGATGTTCTTCCTCTTCTCCATCATCCTCTGCATCTTCTTCCA